>CM067312.1:26017925-26042440 GCA_034231615.1 Meghimatium bilineatum
ACATGGAATTTGATGATGCATCACACCAAAAATACACTGGGTAGTGCAGGGTCGGCATATTAAAGTGCAGCCAGGAAAGAAAGTGGATATCGTCAGGGTGTATTATTTCCTCACAAAAGATATTTTATTCTTTCACGCACATTTTAATAATTGAATTTCTTGATTATTAATGTTACAAGTAAACAAAACAGTGCTAACAATAGGGTTATACTCCAGTTCCAGTTATTGTCGGTTAACAGTCTAGGGTAAGAATTGCATACTGACATATCTCTAGTTCACCCAACTACGATACCCATCGCCTCATTCTGGATCTTAGCCGTCCAGATCTCATCAATTCTGTCTGCGTCTGGCTGAGCATAAGAATTTCCAAAGCATACTCTATTACATAAGCTCACACTTAGAACTTGTAGTTAAAATGTTAATCTTTTAGTCTTCTATAGTAGTCATGTTTGAACCTGACATATTTATTGTCCACATCATGGCAATTGTTTCTCCTTAGAATGTGATATTGCAGTGTTTGTCTTGATAATGTCAATGGATCTGATAATTATTGTCTCCCATAGAATTTCCTCATCTCCCTATCTTAGCCCATGACCCATGAATGGTAAAAATATTACTTGGTGTGGGAAAATGACGACAGTTCCAGACACTCCCATTTCTGGTTCATGGGCACCAAGTTTAAAACTATAAGAATGCAAAGTTTCAGGTGTGAGCAGTTGTTCCCTGGTATAAGAGAAATGGTGTGGTAACTGTTCACAATCAGCAGTAGCCATAATTGACAATACTGCAAGATCTTTGTTTGCCTTTACAATTATGTAGTCAATATTTGCTTTGGAACTTAACACTCTTGTCACATATCATCCCCTTCCAGAAATATTTCATTCTGTCGGTTCTTTCAAGAGAGTCCCCGCACAGAATAACACATGGAGTGGGTGTATTTACCAGGCAGTAACACATGGAGTGGGTGTATTTACAAGACAATAACACATGGAGTGGGTGTATTTACCAGACAGTAACCACATGGAGTGGGTGTATTTACCAGGCAGTAACACATCGAGTGGGTGCATTTACCATACAGTAACACATGGATCGTGTGTATTTTCCAGACAGTAACACATGGAGTGGGTGTATTTACCAGACAGTAACACATGGAGTGGGTGTATTTACCAGTCAGTAACACATGGAGTGGATGTATTTATCAGGCAGTAACACATGGAGTGGGTGTATTTACCAGGCAGTAACGTATGGAGTGGATGTATTTACCAGGCAGTAACGCATGGAGTGGGTGTATTTACCAGGTAGTAACACATGGAGTGGGTGTATTTGCCAGGCAGTAACACATGGAGTGGGTGTATTTACCAGGCAGTAACACATGGAGTGGGTGTATTTGCCAGACAGCAACACATGGAGTGGGTGTATTTACCAGGCAGTAAAACATGGAGTGGGTGTATTTACCAGGCAGTAACGTATGGGGTGGACGTATTTACCAGGCAGTAACACATGGAGTGGGTGTATTTTCCAGACAGTAACACATGGAGTGGGTGTATTTACAAGACAGTAACACATGGAGTGGGTGTATTTTCCAGGTGATTATTAAGAGAAAACAATGTTAAATCTGCTTTTGTCTGATTCTCCCATGCCCTTGCTTGGCTTTACCACTCTCCCATGCGGGTCAACTCACAGTGTGACACCTTGACCGTGGTTGAACAACTTAATAGATAACATGCTCGCTGAATTAATTTTGATCCCATTCGTGACGTATTTGATTATTGTTGTGTTCTCTATTGGGTACTATTTATGTACTTGGAGTCGCATATCAAAAATAGCCAAGGTCGACCAATAGACGCAAGGAAATCGGCCCCCCTAGATTATGTTTATGTTTTAGTTGAGAGGTCTGTATTGGGGAAGGTGGTGTCTTTACGCACATCTCTCGATTTTCACCTTGCCTATACACCAGAATGTCATCAGCGTACGGCATAGTTCTCCCAGTTCTTGTGATATAAAATTAAGAAACTTTCGTTACTGCATCTTGTATGGTGTTTAACAGCTTTGCAGTAGAGGAAAATCGTTACATGTGAAATGAAGTGTCTGAGAAAAGCTGCAATGAGTTTAGCAAACGCTAAACTAGATAAAATAAGAAATTAGGAAAACAGTTGGTATGTATTTAACATATTTAAAGACAGCAAATAAAATGGTCTACTCACCCTATAAGAATGAACACAAACCAAATACCAATAATAGCATATAACAAATGAATATCTGGGCGTAAAGCCAAGGTAAGAAAATAACCCCAACCGAGGATAGGACCCGGGACCTATAGGGTCTGAGAGCGGCATTCATACAACACGACCATGCGCTTCTGTCAGGGGATAATATGCAAGGGGATATTAATGCGCGTAATGAATATAGTATACACATGAAACAATACTGTGGATAGCGGTGACTATTTGCAATTCAATGGCTTATGATATTTGCTACCGATGCACAACTACCACATTTAAAAACCGTCTCCGGGACAGAACATCAATCAAGTTAATAAGACTGGGACTTACATCGGGATGCACTATCGGAATGATCAAGTAGTTATGAGTTGTGATTACCATCAGATTACCATCAAATAGTCGAAGGACACACTGTTGTAAGCGTTGTCTTTGTATATTGCAACCGCACATGTCTCCATTCGTGAACTGAATCATTCAAATTCATTCTGCTCAAAGACAGTCGCATTATGCCAGGTCTGCAAGTGCGCTTATTAAACGATACCTGCCGCGTGTTGCTGGTAGCCAACCAACTGTTACTCTTTAGGTGATGATACAATTTTCATGCAACTATCTTTTATATTAATTTGCTCGCTCTTTTGCATGGTGATCAGACCCTGAAATCTGTGTGGATTTTTACTAGGCTAGGGTAGCGGAATCAATTAACCATGCAACCAGTCTTCTTTAACCATGTCTTTTAACAAGCTCTTGTTAAACATGATTGCCAGCTTATCTAGTTCCTTGTACGTCCTTTAATGTTCTTGTAAAATGTCACCTAGTCCTGGTGCAGTATTTTGTTTTAACTTTTCAGCACAGCTATTGTGTCTTCAACTGTAATTGTTATTTCTTCTTCCGTGTTCTGAATCTTGCACATGTCTATAACCTTGTTTCATAGATTCCTGATATATTCCTATGTTCCCCTACAGTGCCGGATTTAGATTTGATAGGGCCCTAAGCTATTTCAGATATGGGACCCTAAGCTATTTGAGATATGGGACCCTAAGCTATTTGAGATATGGGACCGTAAGCTATTTGAGATATGGGGCCCTTTAATGATTAAGAATATATAGATAGTGAAATTTAAAAAATGTGGGGCCCCCAAATATGTGGGGGCCTAAGCTATAGCTTGTTTAGCTTATAGATAAATCCTGCACTGTCATCCGACCAATTTGTGCAGTAAAATGTGTAAGCTGGACTTCTCCTTTCGTTTCATCCTTCATATTCAAGTTGACGCCTGTGCATTTGTATCTCGCCAGTGACGTGTGTTGGTAAGCTAATTATTAATGTATGAGTACAATTTAATGAAAGTTAGAAGGAGAAAGCGATAGATAGAGAAAAGATAGAGAGAGAGATATAAAGAAATACAAGCGAATCTTAGAATAGCTGAGTCCTGCATGCTTAAATAATGGCCTCCGAGGTCGATGCTCGTGTAATCTCATTCCATTCCCTACTTCAGACTTGAAAATCGATATCTTTTAAGACATCAGAAATTAAGATGAACGTGACAGGAAATGAGGACAAGATAAACAAAGTAACTAGAGACACGACAATATTGCTGCAACATCTTAGAAGATCAAGAACTAAAGTGACAAGATCAACTAAATATGCATATGTGATAAATAAATAGGATTATGACAAACAAAGACGGAGTTCAACAATTGGTTATGACAATAAAGAAACACCGACGAGATTCAGATTAATAATGCATGAAATGGGTGCATGTTAAAGATTTTCATGAGAATTGATAATATTGTGATCCAAAAATTATTTTTAATCGATAAATAAAAATTGCAGAACTATTTCCATGACAACATGAACAAGTAAGGTTAATGTACGGTTTTTTTTCTAATCATATGTTCTCTGTTTTTACATTTCTGTCTGCAAATATTTTTAAAGGATGTAAGGAAAGCGTTTTATCACTATTTACAGCTAGGCTGCATTATTATGTAACCACAAAAATAGCTAAACTGATGTAATCACAACAATAGCAAGACTAAGTGGTTTATAATCCTAGTGTGGTGGAGTGTTCCCTCTAAGACAAGGGTTCCGGTGAGCAAGCATCTAACTCGCTAAGATAATACATTTCGAGCAACACTTTGTTTGTCCAAATCTTCTTTATAAAAAAGGGTAATCTTCTTCAACATGTTCTATGTAAACCAATTATATTATTATTATAGGATATTTTATACAGAATTATATACATATGTTTTGTGCATCAGATCTGTGCGCCACGAGATAAATGTGTGTGCACTAGCGCATGGTAGCGCACTCAGGAACAGCGGTTAGGTGTATTGTTAACATACTTGTGCATCGCCAACACGGATAAGTAGCACAGGAAGGAGAGAAACATGCTTGATGACGATTTATGTTTTACGAATTATTTGTCTTGCAGAAGCTAACAGAGTATTGCTAATGTACACTTAATGATTTAGAAATGTCAATAAATGATATTAACAATTGTTGACACCTTCTTTCCTTGTCAACTACTTGTCAAGAATTCAGAAACACCCCCCCCCCCTTTTTCGAGTTAATTATTTTCCACAATATTTATCACACTCCCTCCCCCCCCCCCCCATCTTACCAAAATGGTAGCAATAAAATTGCACAGTAAATGTAATTACAAATGTATTTTGACAGCAACTTATGGAAAGCTTTTTCCTCTGTCAACAACTCTTAAACTTTTTTCATACCAACCTACCTCTGGTTGCTACGGTTATTCTGACAGCACCTGAAGAATTAGACCAGATGAAAGTGACCCACGATTTTTTAAATATATATCAAAGTTACTTTTTGGGCCACATTTAGTGCATGATAGTCTGTATATTCAAACCTTGATCCATCCCACTGATGGTTTCAAAGTTATGAAGTAAAGATTCATTATTACGATACGCGCCCCTTCAGCGCTTTGTTATCTTTGAATACACTATGCACTTTTAATTTTTCATCTGAAGTGTGTAAGATTTCTTCTGAGTTATTTGCAGCTGTGGTATAAAGTATTTTAGACCATACACGTGCTATATAGCTGCCTGTCTTTGAACACAGTTCCAGTGAATCTATTACGTGCCAACTTTCAATATATCACTATACCAGAGGGTGTTTATGATGACTCTCTCTCTCTCTCTGTGTAGTGTGTATGTGCGCGCGCGCGAGCGTACGTGCGTGCGTTAGTGCGTGTATATGTTTAAATGGATGTATACTTGTGGATGTATATATATTTAATGTATATCGCTTATAACTGAATTTCAAAAGTGGATATAACAAATGAGCATCGTCACATGTGATGGCCGACGAATACACATAAAGACCCTACTCGTGCTGATGGAGAAAGTATGTGGGTGATCTGAATTCCTTTTAGAGACAACTGAGACTTAGCGTATATTATGTCTCATGTAACTATCTGACAGTATGGCGTGGTAGTTTATTAAAGCGAGGAGGGGGGTCGCATTGATGGTAAATTGTTCAACCTTCGGCGGCTTCGGGAAAAAACTGAAATCAAAGCTTCCATCCTCAGGGATCTCCTATCTGCTGATGACTATGAGCATACCTCAGGGATCTCCTATCTGCTGATGACTATGGCCTAAATGCCAAATCTGAGGCTTTTAGATCTGAGACACAGTAGATCTGAGACAAATTAATATAGACAGATTCTCCAACCTGACCAACTGGGGGCTTACTATTAATACGGAAAAAGCATAAGTCATGTTATAACCAGCATCGGGCATAATCTGTCACGAACCCTGCATATAGGTAAATGGTGTAGCACTGAAACTGTGAGTAGATTAATATAACTGGGTAGTACTTATCACAAAATGTCACAATTAATAATGAAGTGAATACAAAGGATCAAACAGGTATGCAGCACTTTCGGCAGATTGTACGCAAATGTGTGGCACAGAAATTGCATTAACCTACAGACTAAGCTGAAAGTTTACAGAGCAGTGGTACTTCCAGTGTTGTTATACGCTAGCGAAACATGGACAGTGTATAGATAGACGACGCTTGAGGAAACGCAATCACTTTCACACAACTTGTCTCAGAAATGTATGAACATCAGATGGCAAGACACAATTCCGAAAACTACTACTGTCTTTGACAGATCTGGTATCCTTAGCATTGACACTATTCTGATGCAGACACAGATTCGCTGGGCAGGTCATCTGTACGCATTCCAGATCATCGCCTGAAAATTACACTTCTCTATGTTGAGTTGTAGAAGGGCACACGTCTATTCTAATAATTGTTTGCGTCTAACTGAGATCACAAGATGGACACAGACACAAAAATAACCAGAGAGAAATAACGCCAGTCCTATGAAAAATAAAATGTCCTGGTTCTATTTTCTAATTTTATTTTTGTATGTTTGCGTTCGTTACCTTATAACCACATAGTGATATATGTGTGATTGGTAAATTTTGAGAGTAATTAAATACAGTCCTGACTATTCTGAGTTTTCTGCCTCTATTGGCTAAGCTCCCATCTCCGCAGCAAGAATATGATCTCGATGAGGAAAGCACGTGTCAATATATTCCCCGTGCTCTTTGATAAATTAACGTTATTACTCCTCTTCGAAATATTATTGTCACAGCAATAATGAAATATCAAGATCGAAGTTATTCTTCTTCTTCTTCAGCGTTCATTCTCAAACTCCTGCCAGATCTCTCTTGTAGCAGGACAATTGTCCTACTAGATTTCCAGCAGGATGTAGTCCAGAGAATGGAAATGCGTTGTGTCGCCGTTTTATTTGCGCCAATGGCCCGACACATCCGTCTTCGGCGGGGAAGTTATTCAAGACAGCGTATGTTACCGATCCCTCTCTTGTAACCAAAATGAATAAAATCGAACCCAATACTTAACGAATACGAATACGCCCAAGCATGATCACTACAACGCCATTTAAATCAATAAATACGTCATTTGTCGGTCAAACAGAAATAATTCCTGTTATTCCTTCATGGAATCATTGAAGGACCTACACCCCTCGTAATGGACAAGACCGTGCAGGTGGGTGTCCTGAAAAGCATCAAGTTGTGATATACCACTTTTTACGACAAAGTTCTTATAGTGTGTTTCTTTTCAGGATAAAATTGTAGTATGTTCTCACTGCGAGTTAGCACATCGTATTGTTATCACTGTTAAGAAGGACAATGTGTATAGTTTTTCTGGTACGCTGTACTATAGCCATGAATGAACTAGATCTAACAGTTGATACATTGATCGGCGTGTTGCAGTTCGAACTGATTATAAGTCACTAAACGAATATTCTCTTAACCCGTAAAATACATAAGCTACTTCAATCGGCTTTTAGTTTTCCCAATTGACTAAAAGACACATGAAATAGTTTTCAATAATAGTCTTGTCAAAAGTAATTTGTAGATACTACAACAGCTGTCATACCTGGAACGTTAATTTTCAACTTCAATTACACGTAAATAGTTTTGATTTCACATTTTCACTTTTCACATTGAAATTTGTTAGTGCACCTCCGTGTCAATCACTCTATATATATATATATACTTGTTTTTACTGGAGGGATATGGGATATATGTATATAGTATGTGTATATATAGCATATATATAGTATTTGACACGGAGGAACACTGACAAATTCAACTGACAATTTTGACAACAAAATTGACAACTGAGAAATATATATATATATATTGAGAGCTAGATAGAGACTGAGAGTATAATACATGCGCATATATATATATATATATTGTTTGCGTGTTTTGATCTCCATGAATTACTAGCAATTTAGTTATTGTATACTTTCGTTGTAATATGTTGGTCCTCCAGAAAATTCCTTTTGTAATACCCATAAGGTTTAAACCTTCTTTTCTCTCATGCTTTTAGAAGAAACGTCCTACTCAGAGCTGGTAATAAAATTGTATAGATCAGTGCTTCTCAACTTGTGTGAGACCCCTACCCGAAACATTTTTTTTTCATAATACCAGATCGCAGAAAATAATCTTGTTTTTAAAGACCAGGGCTCCGTTCACACAAATTATGTACATTCATAAATAACTTCAGTATTCAAAGAGACACTCTTGCAGACCGGACGACATATTACGGCAGCACGGTAGTTGATAAACCCTACTTTAGATAAAGTAATGGGGCTTCCACATGTATAAAGTTTTTCTGTATATGCACACCATCTTAAGTATTTATTTTTGTCAGAACATTGGTCACATTCTACAAGTTTACTCTACTGCCTAAATCTTACTGTTAATCTAATGTAATAGCAATATAACATGAAAGTGTACTTTAATCGCATGTTTAAATTGATGTATGTATGTATAGCCTTTTTCACCTTGTAGACGGTTATTTATCAACAAGAAGAAGCAATCCGTTCAATATTTCTTCAGAAATGGGAACTTTTCAATCGATCATACCACAGCAACGGAAGATTGCTGAGCCCGGGCGTCTTGTATAGAGAAAATGTACTTTACATTTTGCACTAAGCCCCTCTCAGTTCCGTTGATGAATTCCAAGGAAAAGACAAATCTGATACGCCTGAAATCAAGCAGGTCTGCAGGAAATGCCAGTGGATGATCGGATGCGACCATCAACTGCCTTAAGTTCCCACCTTCGGATATTTTAATGGGGTTTTACTCTCTTTACCCTTGGCACTCCCGTGATAACCAGCTAGGCAGTTGGAGTTTTCTGTCAGGGTTTGCTGCCTAAAGTACTCTCGTACTGACCCAATTAGACTGGTAGCTTATAAAGCTACGAGCCACCTGCTCTGGGACGCATTGAGAACATTTCAGTGTACACAGTGGTAAAAGAAATTTTAATCATAACCCGTCCAGCAAGGCAACGCACACAAACTCTGAGCGAAGTATACGGTCTGTATCGTGAAGAAATCGTGACAGTACGAAACCACTCGATAATGAACGTGAAGTAATATATTTAAAATATAATATAATTAAAATATAAATTTATTTGTTGTATAAAATATAAAATTGTTAACTTCATGTTTTTATGAACTACCCCCTCTCCTGTTTCCACAGCTCTCAAACATTTTCAGACCCTTCCCTAATTTGATGTGGTAATGTATCGACAGCCAACTATGACATGTTGTTAATTATTCATGCAATTATAGTTAAGCCATGCAACAATGCAGCAGAAAATTAATGACATACTTATAATAAGTAATGACTTTGTACTCGTGCCTGCCGTGATGTCGATATATGCATCTTTGATCTGGTATTATAACTGATTTCTAGAGATTTGTATAAACGTGTTTCCTGCTTGATTCAATGTACTTTAGACTATTCAACTGTGAATGAGATATAAGCTATCCAATGTAATGGGGGGCTATATCAGTCATCGACTCAACACAAACAAAGTCTTTCAGTAAAAAAATAACCTATATTCTTCACAGTTCGGAATGTTTATATAAACTTTTGATGTAACGGGTGATGTGAATATTTACTTTTGCCCTTAATTTTTTTTAAACACACACACACACCACACACACATCTTACGTTACTGCATCTTTTCCTTGTAGGAGTGCAGGGTGGCTTTCTATAGACTGTGGAAATAAAGGCCGCTTTGTCATAGCAGACGCCGTGACATGTATAGGAAGAATTTTGGTTGTACCTCCAAAAGAAAAAATCCTGTCCCAACCGTGGAATTAACCCGGGACCACCAAGGTCTGAACGGTGTAACCACACGGAATTCGCTCCACTATAATAATAATAACACTCTTAAAATTAAGTTCTACAAACCAGGTATTTACCCACATAACTCACATTGAATGAATGCATAAAATGAAACGCTTACTTGAAAACATGATTATCTTCTTCTTCTTCTGTGTTCGTTCTCAAACTCCTGCAGATTAGAAGGATGTAGTCCGGAGAACGGAATGCGCTGTGTCATAGTTTACAGTATTGCTACGATATCTGCGCCTTTCGGTCTAACACATCCGACTTCAGCATGGCTTTGGGTCATTGACCCTATATGGGATGGGACAGCCAACTCTATTCCATAACTTCCTTAGTCGCTTTTTACGACATGCGTGGAAGGTAAACAGTGTTGCGATTCTTTGCTCCCATTTCGGGCCCCGGCAACACACGCGCGAGACATGATTATGATATCTGAGCTATAACGTTCAGAATATGTACATTTGTGACTTGTGTTTTGCATGTTCAGAAAATATTATTGTTAGTTTTAGGGAGCCGAGTAGCGCAGTGGTTAGTGCACTAGCTTCGCATATGAGTGGTCCTGAGTTCATTCCCCAGTTGAGGAGGAAATGTTTTTCAGATCGCAACGGCTCCCAGGTCGACCCAGCCTTACATGGGTACTGGATTAATCCGGGAAGTAAAGACTACGTTGGAGAGAAGATGGCTACCGCCCTCATTTGCAGAGCCTCTGAAATGTGAGATCGTTAACATCTCACACCCTTTTTTTATGGTTATGGGTTACTTTACTTTTTTCCTTTCTTTTTTTATTGGTAGTTGTATATAGTTTATTATTATGTGAATTTGAGAGAAAACTGCTTCACGTAGATGTAATTTGGAAAAAAAATATTATATAGGACATTATAATTAATGTTGTATAGTAGCGCGGTAGCTGGAAGAAAGTAGAAAAATGAACGAAAGCGGACAGCTACACAAATGTATAGTCTGTCAAGTGTAATGTATAGTTCTGTCTGACTGACTGAATATGCACTCCGCTTGGAGCAACATGTTTATCGTAGAGAGTTATGGCTATGTCGCTTTGTGATCCTATGTCAAAGACGGCTAAGCCAGAAATATTATCATTACATTAACCACATGTTTATTTTTGGTAACTTTATTATCATTCTTGTATACAACAACCAGAACTCACGATATCATATCATTATTTATTATTATTTTGCTTTAATTTAGTTCTGATGGAACAACTTTTTTTTTTACCTTGCATTGTTAAAAATAGATCCATAGTTTCATAGACACGTCTGTTTCTATATTTATGAAGTCATCCTCGACACGTTTACTAACAAAACTTCCCAAACAAGTCCACCATATTATTGAATAATTCTAGAATAATAGAATAACTATGCAAATAATGAACATGATATTGAAATACTAGAGCTGCAACTTATATGCTTCTATAGAATTATTATGTATATCTAATATCTATCATTCACAATTATACAAAAAGTACACTAATGACGTGGGACTCTGAAAGAGCCACATATAATAAAATTAAGACGCTCAACCCGTCAGGGTCGTAGGGGTGCCACACTGGAGACATCAGAACAAGAAGTCTTCCCATCCCTCACCCCAACCCCACCCCGGAACCTCTGTCTTCAGTCATTCGGGTGAGTGTAAAAAATCAAGCCCAGATTAATTCTTGATGCTGTCAATCCAGAACTTTCCAAGTCGCCTTTTTTCCTTCCACCCTCGACCATCCCTTGTAAAATAGTTTTAGAAGTAGTGTCTCGTTATATGTCCAAACCAAACAGGCTCACTCCGTTTCACCACTGCCATAATTGATTTTTATAACCAGCAAATTTATTTATTTGCTGCAGTATGAATAATTTTGTCTTGTGTTCTATATAACTAAGTCTTAACAAATGTCTGTAGCACTTGTATTCAAAAGCCTGAATCGTTATTTTCATGCCTGCATTAAACGCCCATCTTCCACATCCGTATGAAAGTATACTTAGCACTAGTGATCAGTATAGATTGATCTTTACTGTTAAATTGATCTTACTTTTCTGAATCGAATTCCACCTTGCCATGGCAAACACTACAATGTCAAGTCCTAACTTGATCTCATTTCCGGAAATGCCGTCAGCACAAATTTGGGACCCGAGATATTTGAATGTGGTAATTTTTCCAATTTGTGATCGTTTAACCGAATGTCCGTGGGATCTTGCTTAATATTACTAGCCATCAATATCTTGCTTTTATTTACGCTAAATCCCATGCCATATATCGTTCCGGGCGAACAGATCGCATTGCGCGCTAATTAACACAATGACAAATGACGTACTGTGGATCTTGTCTTCCGTTCTATTCGTGCTTGATTTAATCATTATTACGCAATCTCTTCTTTCTTGTAAACTATAAATAGGAAGTATCGATGGGTTATAGAAACAATCATGCCCGTGTGTTGCCGGGGCCCGAAAGTGGAGCACAGAATAGCAACATTGTTTACCTTCCATGCATGTCGTAAAAGGCGAATAAGGAGGTTATGGGATGGAGTTGGCGGTCCCATCCCATATAGGGTCAGTGACCCAAAGCCATGCTGAAGTCGAATGTGTCAGTCCGAAAGGCGCAGATATCGCAGTAATGATGTAAACCATGACAACGCATTCCCTTCTCCGGACTATATCCTGCTAATCTGCAGGAGTTTGAGAACGAGCACAGAAGAAGAAGAAGAGGAAGAAAAAGAAACAATCAGATGGCAGTATACATGATTTGAACCAGGTCTGTTCATCTATTCGCCTCGAAACTTGAGTAAACACGTTTCACAAAACTCTTCCACGCAGCATCTCTAAAAAACATGTAGTGTTAGTCTAAAACTTACAACGGGAATAATATAAATATTCTATATATAATACAATAAAATATTCACTTGAGAATTTACACGTTGGAAGTTTTGACAAAAAGTGCATATCTTTAGAGATGACCTACCGTTGCAAGGCAAAGAGGTGCCACCGAAAAGGCCTGGTTCAAATCCTAGTACTGCCTCCTGTCAGTACAATCGCTAACATCTCACACCCCTACGGCATTAATAAATGCTATGGGTTACTTTACTTACTTACTTACTGCCTCCTGATCTAATTTTTAATGTAGTATTTTAATTATTTTTTTTAATGGAAATGCACAAAATTATAAATAACACGAAAATTAACTAAATACACTTTCACTTTCAACAGTAGAATATACCTTTGAATATAAGTCCAGGAAACTACATGTAACATTGGACATACGCCGCGGCTTATGTGAAAGAAAACATTTATGCTGTTTTTGTCAGTACGAGATTTTTATAAGGACAAAATCAAATTAACTGTGGTTATAACCAATAACGTGTATTTTGAGCAATAGTCAGAATTTGTTTTGCGTTTTCTTAAATATTTTGTTTTGAAACATATTTATTCACTGATGAGCAATAATGCCTTCAGTGTGCTATATGGCTAACTATGTTATATGGATTAACTATAGCTGTATGAATAATTAACAACATGACATAGTTGGCTGTCGGTACATTACCACTGTAAATTAAGAGAAGGGATCTGAAAATGTTTGAGAGCTGTGGAAAAAAGGAGTTAGACTTACGTAAAACACAGGTTTATATTTCGTCTCAATGGGACACGCCAGACTATATCTAAAACTAGTGGATAATGATGGGCAATGATGAGCACACAAGACATCATAAAAATTACAATACACATATCACATTCAACGTTTCAACCACAAGGTCCTATAAAGACACAAATAAAACATTAAAAGACGACGACTAGAAAAATTATCACAACGTCCAACGGAAATATGGAAATGATATGCCGGAAGGTCAGAAAGTACATAAAAACGTAATTATATGTGGAAACGAAACGAACAAAACGATGAGTAAATGGCGGAACAAAAATAATAAAGACAAAGACCACACCAACCCAGTACTAGACATAAGAGTGGTCGGAATTTAGTCCAAAAGGCTTGAGGAAAAAAAGGAGAAGGGTTAGTTTATAAAAACATGCAGTTAACAATGATATATTTTATACAAGAAATAAATTAATAGTTTAATTATATCCAACTCGGTTCTCCCACCCACATTACGTCCGCCAGTTTGGAAACCACTGCATTAGAACGTACGTGACATATTTGCAAGCGAATGTGTGAATTATTGCGTATGGTTTCATATCACGCTCGTTTACAATCAGTGTTTTTAATATACTAAGCCTTGCTTTATACAAATATGTGTAATGTAAGAGTGTTCAGAAGTCTCCTCATCTCTGAGTATTAGTTATGTCGGAATGTAATGTCTTATGGAAAGTAAAAGATTTTGCAAACTATCATAAACAGCGAACTGCATAAAAGCCATATAATAATAATAATAATAATAATAATAATAATAATAACAGCAGCAACAACAACAATAATAATAATAATCTTCTTCTGCGTTCAGCATCTTTGGTCATGCTATACCGTCATGCCTGTCGTCAAGACGAAGTCCACTGTCTTCTCCAGGTCAGAGCGGCTGCCCCATAGCTTTTGCCTCAAGTCTGTATCCTCCGGCCAGGTCTGCTGTCTCTGCTCTTTGTATCTTGGGCAGTCCTGAAGTATGTGTTCCGGGAATAATAATAATAACAATAATAATAATAACAATAATAATAATAATAGTAATAGTAATAGCAATAATAATAACAATAATAATAATAATAATAATAAAATTCTTTCGTGGACTTGTAATGTGCTTATATTTCAAGATTTATCTTTTATATAAACTTTATTGCGCTGTGAAAGTTGTACAAGAGATCCTTATAATTTTACTTCCAATGTTGTTTCTGCGGCCAACGTGTTTATCTCAGCATTTCATATTCTGGACAATGATGATGACTACGATAATGATGATGATGTTGAAAATAAAAGAAACATATCCTGCCATAGAACATTGCTTATCAACTAATCCTGTAGTCTTGAATTTCTAGGCACCAACTATAATTTTCATGAACACAACAATCGCTAGTCATGACTATGTGCTTGTCTCACTAGATTGTACCTAACACACATAATAGTGATAAATATGCTGTTCCTCCGTCATAATCAATGAAGATAAATTAAGATCAATATGAAAGAATGTATTGATGAAGATGATAATGAATGCGGTATACGCGACTGTCATTAATGAGACATATGCGTGTCTGGAATTTCCTTATACAATAACCAAAATGCCGGCGATGCTAATCTTTGTTAATCGATTCTTGAGAAAGTGGAACCCATGGCAGCAATACAAACAGGACGTGGTAGGGTTAATTAAGGGGAGATGTGGCCACATCAAGTGATTGTATTCCAAATTTTTAATATTGTGCTAAATTTCATAGAGCTTCCGTGACTCGGAGATAAAAACTCGTAGCATATCAATTAATCTGCACGCAACGCACCGAGACCCACTCCCTTCAATCCACCCCCAAGGGCATTCCAGGAGGAGGGGGACTTTCAGTGCATTGCGCGCATATCGATATGTGCGGGGTTTTATGCGTCTTTAGCGAAAGTTCGTTTCCTTAAATAATGTATGGTTTGTTCCGTTAAAATGTAGCCACAACTCACCGTAAGGAACCCGCGATAGCAGTACCCATGTAATCATAATTTACTTGTACTTAACAAATGTAGACCAAGAAAACGGTGGATATAAAACATCAAGGTAGCCTTGAAAAAAAAAGCATGAAATTAATGCAAACAAGGCGACTCATTGGCTTTGAACGACAGCTGAAACTCCCACCCTACGCTTAACGGCAAGTGTGAATATGACCAACCATCTTTCACCTGGGGACAGACAACAGACAATAGACAATCAATAAATAAAAGTAATAAATGTAATTGATAGGAAATAATAATATTAAATTAATAATAAATCATAAATACTTCTTTTACCTGATCACCAAGTGATGGTCGTCACATTGCTAACCGGCTTCCTCATTACCCTGGTTGGTTATTCTGTTTAAAATTAATCTTAATTCTGAATGAACGGAACTCAGAATTGTGGGCCAGTACATGTCCTTCGGTGAACTACATATTGAAGCTTTACGATTTATCTTTTACATGGCAATTAAGATTTTCAGTGACCCTCTTACCTGCAACCATGCCTTCTATTGCTAATATTTCCCTATTGATATACATTTCATACGTTCTACTATGTCCTACTAGTCCTACTATGACCATTGTCCTACTGGTTTTTTTTCAGCAGGATGTAGTCCAGAGAATGGAAATGCGTTGTGTCGTCGTTTTATTTGCGCCAATGGCCGACACATCCGTCTTCGGCGGGCTTACTTAAGCAACTTCACTAACCTCTTACTTAAACAACATCACTAACCTCTTACTTAAGCAAAATATTATAGAAAATCATAAATGAAAAAGTAATATTCCATTAAAATAAAGTGTAACCAATGAAACACAGATGGCGAAATACTAAAACAAGGATTTAAAACAAATAATAAAACAGATCTGATCTTCCTAGACCTCGTGGGAACTCATAAACAATACTTTTCAAAATTCCAATTTTGTTTCTTATGTACTGTTTGCACTGTAGATAACGAATTTATAACACTGCATAAATATTTTGTCGGCTTTGATCTAGCTGGTATAGTGGGATTAAAAACAAAACGAAACTGCTAATGCTAAGAAATTTTATTTTTCCGATTGCAGCATACAGCTGTGAAACAAGGACCCTAAGTAAAACAGCGGCAAAAAAGATGGATCAGTGCTTTTGAGATAAAATGTTATAGAAAGATATTTAGAATATCATGGAAAGAAAAAAAAAGAGACATTCAGATATAAACGCGTTGAAGATACCAGTGTTGGATACTAAACACAATACAAAAAAAAAACTACACCTGCTGTGTCATATAAAGAGACATAACTGTTTAGAAAGACAAGTAATGTAAGGCAGAGCACCTGGGTGGAGGAGAATGGGCAGATCAAAAAGACGATGGACTGACGACATTAAAGATAACATGAATACATCTTTGGAAAACGCAAGCTGCATGACCTAAGACAGATGGGTTCAGTGATTTCATTAAGACAGACAACAATCTGGAGCGAATACCTCACACGTCATGACGTAGTGGGATTTGACAGTAATACAAAATAATTGTATGTCGTTGGCGACGTAATCTGGTTTTGCCAAGGTGATGAGGTAGATATGTAACCATTGTTCCTGTACAAGTCATGTCTTCAAAGTCTTGTAATCAAATTTATAATATCACCTTGTCTCCGATATCCATAAACGTGATGTACCTTGTTTCACCAGGGTGAGAACCACTAGCTTCCTTTTTGTTAATAATTCGTACCTCCTCATCATCAATTCATCATTAATAAGTGTCGTCTCCGCAACGAAGATTCACAGCAACAGACCTCCAACATCCCCTGTCTCTTACCTTGGTGGTGCACTCTGCTAGACTAACCTGTCTGTATCGCGATAGTACTCTTCGACTCCTTGTATCTCTGTCTATCTCTTGCTCGTCCCCCTTCGAATTTACCGCCAAGTAATATATTCAACAAGGTGCCATGTCTTTTAATATGTCCAAAATGTTTTATTTCGTTGATCTTTATTTCCTTTAATAATTCTTTCTTCATACGAAGAGTTGTTAGAACATCTTTGTTTTCTTCTCCTTCCATCGTGTTCTCCCTATTCTTATATATATATATATATATATATATATATATATATATATATATATATATATATATATATATATATATATATATATATATATATATATTAACTTTTCAAAAGCATAAATTTTGTCTTCTCATTGTTTATTTATTGTCCATGTTTCTGAGCCTTACATTATTATATTATGGACATATGTAGTATGTTATAATTCGCATCTTTAGCTATTTTTGTAATTTGTTTAGATGTTAACATTATCCTCATGTAATTGAAAGTACATTTAGCCATTCCTATTCTCCTTGTAACTTCTGTTTCACATCTGCCATCATTTGTGATTAATTCATCAATTACCTGATAGTCATTGATATTTGTTTTCATAATTGATATCTTCTTCTTCTGTGTTCGTTCTCAAACTCCTGCAGATTAGCAGGATGTAGTCCGGATAATGGAATGAGTTGTGGCATGGTTTACAGCATTACTGCGATATCTGCACCTTTCGACCTGACACATCCGACTTCAGCATGGCTGTGGGTCACTCACCCTATATGGGATGGGATAGCCAACTCCATCCCATAACCTCCTTAGTCGCCTTTTACGACATGCGTGGAAGGTAAACAGTGTTGCTATTCTTTGCTCCTCTTTCGGGCCCCGGTAACACACAGGCGATAATTAATATTATAGTATCGAACTCTACCTTACATTGCTCTATATCCCTGATTGTTCTGCTGAAGATATATCAAAGATAATGCTCTTTCGTTTTGCTCATCAGTTGCTAATGTATACCCTGAATCATCCTTCAAACACACACTGTGTTATTATCTGGTGTGTGGTTCATTGCCTTATGAAGCTTCTAGAATTTCTACAGGGCCTTGTCTGCTACGACCATTTCAGTAAATCTTTCCCAATATAGCTTTCTTGCTTCTTTAGCATTGTGTTGAAAGTCTGCAATGTGTTTGGTCAGTGTGCTTACCTACTAACATTTGCTCCCCATGACAGGCGGTGGAACATCATCACAATTGACGCTGGTAAACTTGTACGATACTTGTTGATATAGGCATTGAATATCATTGTTTTTTGGTTGTTGTTTTTTTTTTCGTGTCAATAATAAAAACTCTGCGCGATGTCAAAATTGCTAAAGCCTGAATGAATAACCTCAACGTGTACAACCATATTATTAATAGCAACCACCGTAATTTAGGTATATTTTAAACCACCATTCATCCGTATATGAAACCAGTTCACATAATTAATTAGGCCTTGATTAGTTACGCTTTTGATTATTGTCGTGTTTCCGTTGGTCACTATTTATATACTTGGAGTCGGCTTGACTATTTTTGGCTGTACTTGACCTTCTCAAAATCCTTGAATAAAATATAATCTAAGCGTACAAAATTTTTATTATTCTGTCAATTGCCAACTATTCGCTTCCTTACATCATAATTTTTCATATATAACTGTAAAACTCTTTATTTTATTTTTTTGCTTGTCAGTTTAAAATGTATATTACTTATAATTTTAGTCATTGTGTTAAATGTTGCCTTTGCCCTGGCTTTTGTGCATTTCACTTATATAACACATCTACCTGCTGTTATTAAAGTACTCAAACATTTTAATAAGCAGATTTGCTTCAAACTGGTTCCATCTATATATGTACATACATATATATACATATAATATATATATATATATATATATATTGTCTGTTAGATGGTTATTTAAAAGATTCGTGCGCTAGGTAGAGTTCACTGTAAAATATATCAGTCTACTAGTGATGTTTGCATTATGGACTGTCCCTCAAAAGTGTATAAAACTTCTGTCATTTGCCCAATGCTGACCTCGATCTCCACAACATAACAACATAACAACATATTGCAGGGCAAAATGAGCATCATGTGGCACGATAAAATCACAAACATAAAGTTCTGCAAAGTGAAAAATCTCCATCAATTATGGCAATATTCAGGAGATTAAGATGGCTGGTTCTGCTAGAAGACTGGGAAACAAGTGTATCCCACAACAGATCTCGTTTGACGCGCGTTCGGATGGAAAAAATAAAGATAGAACAACAGCACTTTTGCAATACACATCTTACGATGCAAGATACCAAAGATATACTTTTCTATCAACAATAATTCCTGCGGAAATGTGATTGAAGAGACGTGACCCCAAGCGCGATATATTTTTATCTTCGTCTCCAATGTTAATTTTTGTTCTACGTTATTTTTTATAATCTATCACAAAAAGCATCTGAGTAACTACTACATATGTGTTCGTTGATTTGATTTCTTCATCTAATGATAGAGTAACTGTAACAGTGAAATCATGATAGAGAAACTGTAACAGTGAAATCATGATAGAGAAACTGTAACAGTGAAATCATGATAGAGAAACTGTAACAGTGAAATCATGATAGAGAAACTGTAACAGTAAAATCATGATAGAGAAACTGTATCAGTGAAATCATGATAGAGAAACTGTAACAGTGAAATCATGATAGAGTAACTGTAACAGTGAAATCATGATAGAGAAACTGTAACAGTGAAATCATGATAGAGAAACTGTAACAGTGAAATCATGATAGAGAAACTGTAACAGTGAAATCATGATAGAGAAACTGTAACAGTAAAATCATGATAGAGAAACTGTATCAGTGAAATCATGATAGAGAAACTGTAACAGTGAAATCATGATAGAGAAACTGTAACAGTGAAATCATGATAGAGAAACTGTAACAGTGAAATCATGATAGAGAAACTGTAACAGTGAAATCATGATAGAGAAACTGTAACCGTGAAATCATGATAGAGAAACTGTAACAGTGAAATCATGATAGAGAAACTGTAACAGTGAAATCATGATAGAGAAACTGTAACAGTGAAATCATGATAGAGAAACTGTAACAGTCAAATCATGATAGAGAAACTGTAACAGTGAAATCATGATAGAGAAACTGTAACAGTGAAATCATGATAGAGAAACTGTAACAGTGAAATCATGATAGAGAAACTGTAACAGTGAAATCATGATAGAGAAACTGTAACAGTGAAATCATGATAGAGAAACTGTAACAGTGAAATCATGATAGAGAAACTGTAACAGTGAAATCATGATAGAGAAACTGTATCAGTGAAATCATGATAGAGAAACTGTAACAGTGAAATCATGATAGAGAAACTGTAACAGTGAAATCATGATAGAGAAACTGTAACAGTGAAATCATGATAGAGAAACTGTAACAGTGAAATCATGATAGAGAAACTGTAACAGTGAAATCATGATAGAGAAACTGTAACAGTGAAATCATGATAGAGAAACTGTAACAGTGAAATCATGATAGAGAAACTGTAACAGTGAAATCATGATAGAGAAACTGTAACAGTGAAATCATGATAGAGAAACTGAAACCGTGAAATCATGATAGAGAAACTGTAACAGTGAAATCATGATAGAGAAACTGTAACAGTGAAATCATGATAGAGAAACTGTAACAGTGAAATCATGATAGAGAAACTGTAACAGTGAAATCATGATAGAGAAACTGTAACAGTGAAATCATGATAGAGAAACTGTATCAGTGAAATCACGATAGAGTAACTGTAACAGTGAAATCATGATAGAGTAACTGTAACAGTGAAATCATGATAGAGAAACTGTAACAGTGAAATCATGATAGAGAAACTGTAACAGTGAAATTATGATAGAGAAACTGTATCAGTGAAATCATGATAGAGAAACTGTATCAGTGAAATCATGATAGAGAAACTGTAACAGTGAAATCATGATAGAGAAACTGTAACAGTGAAATCATGATAGAGAAACTGTAACAGTGAAATCATGATAGAGAAACTGTAACAGTGAAATCATGATAGAGAAACTGTAACAGTGAAATCATGATAGAGAAACTGTAACAGTGAAATCATGATAGAGAAACTGTAACAGTGAAATCATGATAGAGAAACTGTAACAGTGAAATCATGATAGAGAAACTGTATCAGTGAAATCATGATAGAGAAACTGTAACAGTGAAATCATGATAGAGAAACTGTAACAGTGAAATCATGATAGAGAAACTGTAACAGTGAAATCATGATAGAGAAACTGTAACCGGGAAATCATGATAGAGAAACTGTAACAGTGAAATCATGATAGAGAAACTGTAACAGTGAAATCATGATAGAGAAACTGTAACAGTGAAATCATGATAGAGAAACTGTAACAGTGAAATCATGATAGAGAAACTGTAACAGTGAAATCATGATAGAGAAACTGTAACAGTGAAATCATGATAGAGAAACTGTAACAGTGAAATCATGATAGAGAAACTGTAACAGTGAAATCATGATAGAGAAACTGTAACAGTGAAATCATGATAGAGAAACTGTAACAGTGAAATCATGATAGAGAAACTGTAACAGTGAAATCATGATAGAGAAACTGTATCAGTGAAATCATGATAGAGAAACTGTAACAGTGAAATCATGATAGAGAAACTGTAACAGTGAAATCATGATAGAGAAACTGTATCAGTGAAATCATGATAGAGAAACTGTAACAGTGAAATCATGATAGAGAAACTGTAACAGTGAAATCATGATAGAGAAACTGTAACAGTGAAATCATGATAGAGAAACTGTAACAGTGAAATCATGATAGAGAAACTGTAACAGTGAAATCATGATAGCAGTATTATTTCACTTGGTTGAGATGGTTACCATTAAGAACGATGCAGTAATATCTAGACACAAAAGTACAGTTCTTATGAAATATACTCAGAGTAAACATAAGAGGCTTTTAGCCTACATGTGATGAAAGATGACATGATGTCCTCATAAAGTGAAACTATGCCAGCATCAGCGGCGTAAAGAATTGTTGAGTGGCCATCTCTGAAACCTGAATACCGCCGTAGTCGAATGTGTCAGACGATTGACGCAGATAAACAGTGATAAACGCATTTCCATTGTCTGGACTACATCCTGCTGGAAATCTAGTAGGACTATGGTCCTGCTACAAGGAAGATTCAGCAGGAGTTTGAAAATGAATGCTGAAGAAGAAGAAAAATCCTCAATGAGACTGGGAGAATAAAATCTGCACGAATCTGTGGATGTAGTCGTTTCACGACAACAAAGACCGTATTATCAATACCTAGAATCCCCCGAAGACGGATGTGTCCAATCATTGGCGCAAATAATACGGTCTCACAACACATTGACATTCTCTGGACTAAATCTTGCTTGAAATCTAGTAGGACTATTATCATGCTACAAGAGAGATCCAGCGGGAGTTTGAGAATGAACGATGTAGAAGAAAAATGCTTAGTAGAGAGATGCCTGCCTAATTATTGCAATCCCCTTGATCACTCTTGATCGTATCAATGGTAACTGTCTTTGCAGTGCTCATGTCGTGAGGAATTACACCTTCCCTTCAGCATTTACTGGAACAGGTTAGCTACGATATATGTATATGTCGTTATCTCAAAAACTAGAGCTGATAAATTCTACTGACATTTTTAGAAACAGCTAAAGCCGAAATCGAATGTTTCAGACCATTGACGCAGATAAAAAGGCGATACATCGCATTTCCGTTCTCTGGACTACATCCTGTTGGAAATCTTGTAGAACATTTGTCCTGTTATAAGAGAGATTCAGAACGAACGAAAACAAGACGAACGAGCTAGCCCAAAATATTAAAGACCTTTTATCAAATTTGAGGCCCCAATATGTATGTTCAACAAGTGTTAAATTTAGACACCCATATGTATGTTCAACTAGTGTTAAATTTAGACACCCATATGTATGTTCAACTAGTGTTAAATTGAGACACCCATATGTATGTTCAACTAGTGTTAAATTGAGACACCCATATGTATGTTCAGCTAGTGTTAAATTGAGACACCCATATGTATGTTCAACTAGTGTTAAATTGAGACACCCATATGTATGTTCAACTAGTGTTAAATTGAGACACCCATATGTATGTTCAACTAGTGTTAAATTGAGACACCCATATGTATGTTCAGCTAGTGTTAAATTGAGACACCCATATGTATGTTCAACTAGTGTTAAATTGAGACACCCATATGTATGTTCAACTAGTGTTAAATTGAGACACCCATATGTATGTTCAACTAGTGTTAAATTGAGGCACCCATATGTATGTTCAGCTAGTGTTAAATTGAGACACCCATATGTATGTTCAACTAGTGTTAAATTGAGACACCCATATGTATGTTCAACTAGTGTTAAATTGAGACACCCATATGTATGTTCAACTAGTGTTAAATTGAGACACCCATATGTATGTTCAGCTAGTGTTAAATTGAGGCCCCAATATGTATGTTCAACTAGTGTTAAATTGAGACACCCATATGTATGTTCAACTAGTGTTAAATTGAGACACCCATATGTATGTTCAGCTAGTGTTAAATTGAGGGCCCCAATATGTATGTTCAACTAGTGTTAAATTGAGACACCCATATGTATGTTCAGCTAGTGTTAAATTGAGGCCCCAATATGTATGTTCAACTAGTGTTAAATTGAGACACCCATATGTATGTTCAACTAGTGTTAAATTGAGACACCCATATGTATGTTCAGCTAGTGTTAAATTGAGGCCCCAATATGTATGTTCAGCTAGTGTTAAATTGAGACACCCATATGTATGTTCAACTAGTGTTAAATTTAGGTGCCCATAAGTATGGTCCCCTAGTGTTAAATTGAGGCGCCCATAGGTTCCCCTTTAGACCTACTAAATTCCCAGTAAGATTTATTCCAAAAAACAAGTGATGAGTTGTGTCCTTGTTTTATTTGCCTAATTGTCAGATACATCCGACTTTGGCGGAAACATATGGATATACATTTCTTATGTTAATTCTTTGTTACTTTCCAGCTTTATCAAACATATGTTAATTAAACATTAAATCGAGTTCATTGGGTC
>CM067312.1:26042540-26108636 GCA_034231615.1 Meghimatium bilineatum
AAACATATGGATATACATTTCTTATGTTAATTCTTTGTTACTTTCCAGCTTTATCAAACATATGTTAATTAAACATTAAAATCGAGTTCATTGGGTCGCCTTTTCGTATATTGATTTATTGTTCTTTAAGTTTCGAATGTTTGTTACTCTGTTGAATGTAGCGGGGGCCAAAGCAATAAGAACAGATCTCGTCTTTCCTGTCCATCTCGTGTCCTTTTGTTAATAAAATAAGTAAATATATGTTTTTTTCTGTCCATTTTGTGTTCTTTTGTTGACCAAATAAGAAGCTGTCAACATTCAAATTCTTTCTTCCTTAAAGATGATATGAAAATTAAAATTGGTGAAATATGTGTTTTTAGAAACAGAAGAACACTGTGTGATAATATGTGAATAATAGTAAATACATAAAACAAAATAACATAATGCGGTATTATGTTCGCTGCCACCGACAGCATAATATCGATCTATAACAACTAACTCTTGAAAATTGATTCCTGGTCATCAGTATTCCAGGATCAGATTTCTATGTCATGAAGCTCACAATCATCTAGATTGTTAGTGGTGTAACAATGGATGGCTGCATTGATTTATGGATTACGGGGGATACTAGACAGACAAAGAATTCTCAAATAATTTCGTTATTGTAAGGAACATCGTCATATCTGTAGATAATTATAACGATAACGTGGACGTCATACACAACATATTCGTGAATAATAATTAGAGATTTAGAATGTTCAGCTGTACATGTTCGTGAATAATAATTAGAGATTTAGAATGTTGAACTGTACATGTTCGTGAATAATAATTAGAGATTTAGAATGTTGAACTGTGCATGTTAGTGAATAACAATTCGAGATTTATAATGTTCAACTCTGCATGTTCTTGAATAATAATTCGAGATTTTGAATATTCCAAACAACCTACCCCACCCCCCCCCCCCTCCGCCATAGGAAAGTTTAAGACTAAATTATTACGTGCATTCTTCTACGTCTTCATCGTTCATTCTCATACTCCCACTGGATCTCCCTTGTAGCAGTATAATGATCCTACTAGATTTCTAGCAGGATGTAGTCCAGAATGGAAATGTGTTGTGTCGCCGTTTTATTTCCGCCAATGGTTCGAAACATTCGTCTTTTACGAATTACATGTATTCAGGATTTGATATAAGTTGCGCAACGATGAGGTGCAGCATGTGCCGGATAGACTTATATATATATATATATATATATATATATATATATATATATATATATATATATATATATATATATATATATATATATATATATATATATATATATATCAGTTCAACATCTTAGTGTTCACAAAATTTACAATGATAGGAACATAAAAAAAAGGAAAGTAGATCATACGAGGGGGAGTCAATAAGTAAGTCACAAATGGCTCTTTAGAAAAAAACTGAAGACGATAAAAACCTGAAAACTGTTTATTTTTACACATACATTATCCCTTTACTTCTCAACATAATTTCCACCAACATTGATGCATTTATCCCATCGTTTTATGAGTCCTCCCAAACCTGCTGCGTAGAACTGCGTGCTCTGCTTTTTAAGCCACATTTTCACTTCACATTCAACTTCTGCGTCAGTCGCGAAATGCCTCGTATATAAAAAAAATGTTCAATGGATGTTGGTAATGATCAGCTGACACGGGACAAGTCCAGATGTGCTTGGATACATGTATCGATAAAGATATCAATTTATAGTGATCTATCAGATGTTGACTATAGGAACTATACACTGTTGACTATAGGAACTATACACTGTTGACTATAAGAACTATACACTGTTGACTATAGGAACTATACACTGTTGACTATAGGAACTATACACTGTTGAGTATAGGAACTATACACTGTTGACTATAGGAACTATACACTGTTGACTATAGGAACTATACACTGTTGACTATAGGAACTATACACTGTTGACTTAGCAGTTTCTCCGAATATCTATTATAATATTCTGTCTGTGCTGTTTCAAGATTTACCACAATCACCCGAAGACTTGAGAGAAATCACATTTAACTCAACCATCCGCAGTCTTAAGAAATACCATTATTCACATTTAACTCAGTCATTCACAGTCTTGAGAGACACCATTATTCACATTTACCTCAATAATTCGCAGTATTGAGAGAAACAATCATTCACACTTATCTCAATCACCCAAAGTCTTGAGAGAAACCATCATTCATATTAACTTCAATCACCCAAAGTCTTGAGAAAAACCATCATTCATACTTACCTCAATCACCCGCAGTACTGAAAGAGACCATAATTCACATTTACCAAAGTCTCACACAGACTTGCGTAAACCATTATTCACTGAAACTTTTCTAAGTGGATAGTGGTTTCTGAGTGCATTGACTAGGTCAGAATAATCCGATAATGTACCTTTCATTACTGTTCATTAGCATCATTTCATTATCATTAACATCCGCGTGTCTAGAAATAATGTATCTTAATTTACGACCGAGGTCACCACACCTTGATTCCAGTAGCTAGAGTCGTGAAACCAAGGATGCATATCATTGTACATCATTGCCTCATCACGCAATGACGCTTATTACCTACATTTTAATCATTATGTAGTCTGTCAATTTACCTGTCGCTAGCCTTGAATATATATATATATATATATATATATATATATATATATATATATATATATATATATATATATATATATATATATATATATATACTCGTATATATATAACACGTTGTATATGCTAAACACGTAATGGCTGGTATAACAGTGTGAGTCGATTATGAGGAATGTACCGCGAAAGAATCTTGTCTCAGGCTAATAGGCCCCTATACCTATGTTCAGAACACACCCAGTTACAAAATTAAAACATCGGGTACGCACATCAAAGGCTATTTTAAAGTCACGAATATTGAGAACCATCCGTTTACCCTTTGCTCTAAATAAACTCAAAATGAATGCGTTCAAACTAGTAATGTTTTGGATGGTAAAATCAGAAGTTAAACTCTTGACAGTCGGTGAGCAGGAAGATGCTGGGAGATGAACTGAAATGGTGGACGTAAGCAGGGAAAGTTCTTTGATAAGTATAGGCACGCATGTGGAAGAGATTGTAGAGACTAGATAGTCACTCAAACTCAGGGATGTTTGTTTGTTTGTTTGTTTTGCGTTCGCTCCATTGTAACCATCACGGATATCCGTGCGATTTCCGCCGGGAGCGTGATTACGTTGTGCCACCGTTATGCTCCTTGTAGGCCTAGCACATCCGATTTCGGCATGCCTTGACAATTCGGGTGGGCTACCCTTAGCCTGTGACAGCCTCTATATCTGTCTCCAGGCATGCGTAGTGGCGACTCTTCGCCCAGACGATTTTTGCTCTCGTCTGACTCGCACGAGGTGTTCCACTGTCTATGAACTTGCCTCGTGTAATTGGACGTGCTGTGCCTGTGCCCATTGGGTACTGAACCGTTTCCCATCCGTGAGCCTGGTTCCTTAAGGGGAAGAACTCAACAGAGGAGTTGGACCCTGGCTCTTTCGCCCTCTTAGCCGAGGTGTCATTCACCGACATCGTGTACCCCTTTTGTCCAAGTTCGAGTCTCACACCACGCGTTTGAGAGCAAGGCGTTCTCGAGCTGAGCGTCCGTGTCCCAATAGCGCCTGAGCCCATCAGGTACTGAACACTTTCTCTCTTCAAGTGTATTTCTGGTGTAGGAAAACCTGACAGTAGAGTTGGGCCAGGACTACCATCGTTGTCCATTTCTTGCCTAAGCCCATCAGGTACAGAACCCTTTCTCTTCGCGATCATATTTCCGGTTAAGGAAGGCTCGACATTAGAGTTGGATTAGGTCTTCTTGCTTTACCAATCGCCAATGAATGGGTCTGGGTCTCTGCCTGTAAGGAACACAGGTAACTTGAAACTCGTCTCGTGCTGACGGAGCTTGTAGTTCCCCTTTCCTAGGGACTTTTCACTTTCTATTTGCAGTTCGCGCTGC
Organism: Meghimatium bilineatum; assembly: GCA_034231615.1. Classification (NCBI taxonomy): domain Eukaryota; kingdom Metazoa; phylum Mollusca; class Gastropoda; order Stylommatophora; family Philomycidae; genus Meghimatium; species Meghimatium bilineatum. Next base: position 26,046,544 of record CM067312.1, read on the forward strand.
CCTCTAGCGCTGTTCTGCCCTTTCATTGTTTCATTGTACTCGGTATGAAATCTATTTGTCTCTCGCCATGCATCTACCTTTACGTGCATTTTACATTGGCCGCCCCTCCAATGTTCGGACTGGACTGACTAGTTTTACTGTATGTCGACAGTGTCGCTATATGTGGTGATGCTGGTGGTGTCGGATATATTGTCTGTCTCTTGTGCAGTCAAATCTCTTTCCATCTGCTACATCCACTTTCTCGGACACGATCCCCAAATGATTTGGCCAGAATCAGCTCGAGCTGCTGTATTTCTGTTTCCAGGGTGCACCGCGTGGAGGTACATTTGTGATCTTGGTTATCTGCTAACCCTGGGTCCGCCTAGAGCAATGCGTTCCCTTTGCACCCCAAACTCATGGATGATACACCATCTCATCTGCAGTAATCAGTCACAGAATTTAAACATCGACGATAGATATCATCGTCATCAAGTGCCATTCCGGCTGGCGTAGACGGTCATCGCTCTCCACAGCTCTCTGTCCACAGTATTATGTATCAAGAGTGTTGTTGTTGTTTCCTTGCCGTGCCAGGTTGTCAAACTGTATCATATTTTCTCACGTTGTCGCCTTCTGTCTCTGTTGCCTTCAATTTTGCCTGTTATGACTATGTTCTCCATACCTGCCTGTCTCATGAAGTGGCCAAAAAATGAAGATTGTCTTTTTTAAATATTTATTAAAGTCCATTTCGAATTTGATTCTTTCAACACCTCTACATTAGTTTTTCTGGCAGTCCATGGTATTCTCAGCATTCTTCTATAGAACCACATCTATATTGCCTCTAATTTCTCACTTTCTAGTTTGTTTATTGTTCAAGACTCGCACCCATATGTTAGTATAGGGGTTATATAGCATTGCAGAACTCTCTTTTCTCACATCTACTAACAAGGTCATATTACACAATATATTTTTTTTTTTCTGAATGTTGTTTTTGCCTGTCGTATTCTGCTTCTTATTTCTGTTGAACTTCTTCCATCTGCTGTAATCGTTGCACCTAAATATGTGAATTGGTGGACCTGTTTTAATATTATATCATTCACTTTGATCTTGCAATGTGTGTTATTTTGTTTCTGTGAAATAACTATTACTTATGTTTTCTTGATATTTAGGAAGAGGCCTTTCTCTTTACTTTCTCTGACTACTACATTAATTAAATCTTAAAGGTCTTCCTCACTTTTTACAATCAGAACAGTGTCATCCGCATATCTCAAATTATTTATGTGATGTCCTCCCACTGATATTCCTCGGATATCTACTATAGCACGCAATATGTTTTAAGTGTATACAGAGAACAGGTCTGGTGAAAGCACACATCACTGTCTGACTCCTTGTTTTATTTGTTGAAAAGGACCAAATTGGTTTCCTACTCTTATTGCTGCTGTTTGTGCCAGTACATATTCTTGATTATTCTTAAATCCTTACTGTCAATGTTCAAATTCTCTGCATGTGTATAACTTCACTATGTTTAACTTTATCAAATGCTTTCGTGTAGTCTATAAAACAGAGGTACAGATCTGTTTTTACCTCTATAGACATCTCTATTTGTGATCTCAAAATATATATAGGATTGTTGGTACCTTTGCCTTCTACAAAGCCACATTGTTTTGGACTTATTTCTGATTTTATTTTGTTTCTCATTCTCTTCATGATGATTCTGAGAAGTATTTTGATTATTTGGCTCATGAGGCTGATTGTACGGTGTTCTTCACATTCGGTGGTCTCTGGTTTCTTAGGTAAGGCTATAAATATGAACCACATTAAGTCATCGAGTATATTTCCACTATTATATATATCATTCGGCAATTTTGTGACTATTCCAATTCCAAAGTCATCTAAAGCTGCTAATTTTTCTAATGTGATATTGTCTAGACCTGGAGCTTTGGCATATTTCATGTGTCTTAGTGTCTCCATTATTTCTGCCTTGAGTATTCATGGACCCTCGCCGTTATCTTGTATGTTTATCTCAGGTCTATTGTCATCATAAAGTTCTTTTAAATATTCTGACCATCTCTGTAATATGTGATCTTTTTCCATTAATACCTGCCCTGTCTTAGATTTTAGACACCCTGTAACTGTTTGCGTTCTCTTTCCTGTTATCACCTCAATTTTCTTATATAGTAATGTTGTATCTTGGTTGTAATGCGATTATATTTCTGTGCATTTCTTGTTCAGCCAGCTTTCGTTTGCTATTTTTTCTCTCTTATCTCCTTTATGTATTTTCTGATATTCCATTATCTTGTGTTAATTTTTCTTCTGGTGCTCATCAATTCTAATATTTCTTCTGTCATCCATTTTTGTTTTGATGTATGTTTTACTTTTGGTATTATCTCTTCAGATGTTTGGTTTATGTAATGTTTTAGCATGTTCCATTGATCTTCAATACTCTGAATCATTGCAATGGCATTGTATCTATTTTGTACAATTATGTTTATCTTTCTTTAATGTCAGCATCTGATTTCAATAAAGCTAAATCGAATTTCATATTTCTTGGTGATTTCTTGATATTCTTTAATCTTATACAAATTTTCCCCACCAGTAAGTATATGATCACTGTTGCAGTCAGCCCCTGGCCTTGTTTTCATAGATCTAATATATAAGGTTATAATATACATATATATATATATATATATATATATATATATATATATAGAGAGAGAGAGAGAGAGAGAGATCTAGATAGGGTTTTTTAAATGTATATAGATCTAATATATACGATAGATATATAGGGTTTAAAACATCGACGATACATATATAGGGTTTTAAACATCTACAATAGAAAGATATGATTTTAAACATCTACAATAGATATATAGAGTTTTAAACATCTACGATAGATATATACATAGGGTTTTAAAAATCCACGATAGATATGTAGTATTTTAAACATCTACAATATATTTATATATAGAGTTTTAAACATCTACAATAGATATGTAGGGTTTTAAACATCGTCAATAGATATATAGGGTTTTAAATATAGATATATAGGGTTTAAACATCTACAATAGATATATAGGGTTTTAAACATCTACAATATATATATAGGGTTTTAAACATCTACAATAGATATATAGGGTTTTAAACATCTACAATAGATATATAGGGTTTTAAACATCTACAATAGATATTTAGGGTTTAAACATCTACAATAGATATATAGGGTTTTAAATATATGCAATAGATATATAGGGTTTTAAACATATACAATAGATATATAGGGTTTTAAACATCTACAATAGATATATAGGGTTTTAAACATCTACAATAGATATATAGGGTTTTTACACATCTACAATTGATATATAGAGTTTTAAACATCTACAATTGATATATATAGTTTTACATCTACAATAGATATATTGGGTTTTAAACATCTACAATAGATATATTGGGTGTCAAATAATAACCACGTTGTTGTGAAAATACTGCTGTTCAAATTTGTATTCCCCGCGTGCAACATATGCTGATATTGTGTATATTATTTTGGGAAGTTTTCCCACTATACAGCTCTATTCACAAAAGCTGTTGGAAATATTCACCATGGTTTAGTTAATAAGTATGGATACATTTTTTTCATATTTTCAAATACCTTGTACAGTAATGGCAGGGCTGTGACTTGTGTTTAATGTTGTTGATGATTATTGTTAAAATGGAGGTCGCAATATGACGTAGTGCGCACATTAAAAAAACATTGCGTTTTCCTACGTCGTCTGATCTATTCATCCATGAACTCCCAAACGTGCAACGCAAAGGAGAAGACAGATATCAACTACTGAAACATCTGCATATAGCAGTGATATTCTGAAGTACAGTTAAGTGGAGTTTGAACCATGACGTAAAGATAACGTTGCATTTTACTTCAATTAAAGTCAGTCCCATGTCATTAAATGGGCACCCTGTATTAAAGTAATAAGATGAACAAACAGGTTTCGATGGAGATTTGTCACCTATCAAATCGGTTGGAAAGATGAGAAACAACCTACTGCCTTTCCCATAACAACATCGGGTATGAACATGGTGATATAGTGGTGGTGACTGTATTTCATTGACTAAGTCGTGAATATATGAAAGCGGTGACATCAACCCTCACTTAGCTAAAACGTGAAGATATGAAGGGATAGTCTCTCAGTTAACTAAGACGAATTCAACCACAAAAACATATATTTTATCGGTACTCTCAGAGAATGATGAGAAAGATAGAAAAGCAAAAGATAAAGAAGCAGGTTACTCTTCTACAATACGTCGAGATCATCATATGGAACTATTACTCAGGAGTGACCAATCACCACATAAAGCCTATTGCCAGAAACAAGATAAGTCTTTTTATATCATGTTTTCTATTTTATTTCATTTACTTTTTCATTTTCATTTCCTTTTTCCTTTTTGGCGGGTGACACAAAGCATATAAATAGTGACCAACAAAGATCACGGCAACAATAAAAAACGTAACGTATTTGTTGATTCTGCTAGTATGTCTTATTTGGCGATTGATCACGATGCAGGTCATGCAGAAGTCAAAGGCAATGAAAGAGATGATGTATTGGCGAGTAATATTTTAGTGAATCACGTATTATTAGGTTGTTTGAGTCTAGGAACCATGTGGGCCTGGAGTTCACGACTCTGTCCATCAGTTTGCAAACACAACTTTTGAGACCTACTGGGGGGTAGCTGCCGGTGTTCTTATTTAAGGTTTGTTGTGTTTCAGTATATGGTTTAGGATGTCTTTCTTCCATATTCTTGATTCCCTTCCTGAATTCTAACAAGCATTGAAGATTTGTAGCAGATGGTATTGGAAACTTCTCTTCATTATATTTGCTTTAGTGGATTATTTTATTAATGAAACTATCGGTTAATACCTCTTGCCATCATCATCATCATCAGGTAGCCTATCCTGAACAGGATGTAGCAGTCATCAATTTCTTTCGAAACTTGGTCTATCTTGAGCCAGTCTTCCTGCGCTTCTGCTACTGTCATATTCATGTGGTCTTTGATGTCTAGCGTCCATCTTCTTCTTGGTCTGCTCTTGTTCATCCCCTGGCATCATCCCCTCCAGTATGGTCTTCTCTAAGCCGTCATGGTGTTTGATATTTCCAAACTATTGTAGTTTTCTGGAAAGAACCCTGCTGTTTTGCCAGTATTCTTTAACATTCATTTCTCTCAGGATGGTTACATTGGTGATATTTTTGGTCCATGGAATTCTGAGAATTTTTCTGTGACATTTTGTTTCAAATGCTGCTATTTTATTTTTCACATTGTTGGTAATTGTCAATGATTCACACCCATATATTGCCACTGGGAATATGCAAGGTCTTATGATTGTAAGTTTTGTTATTTTGCAGCAGCTCAGCCATATGTTTTCATTTGTATCAGTTACTTTGATAGTCAACCTCCTACTGACTTCTTCATGGCAATTCCTATTACTGTTGATAAGAGAACCAAGGTATTCAAAACTGGTGACTCTCTCTAATTCACCTTTGTTGATGCTGATTGAGAACTTGCTGTTGGTTTAGTCGCTCGTCATAATCTTGGTTTTGTTTCCATTCAGAAATAGGTTTGGTTCTTCACTATGTTCTTTAATGGGTTTTATCATGTGTTCGAGACCTACTTGACTGTGTGCCAATATTTATCATCAGTATATCTTAGTTCTGGTGTCTCGTGACGTCCGATGTTGAGTGGGTCGACGTTATTTCTCTGTTGGTCATTTCTTAATTTCTCATTATGTTCTCTGCATAAATGTTGAAGAGATATAGTGATAGGGCACAACCTTGTCTGACTCCTTTTTTCCACGCTGAAATCAAATGTTTCACTATTTACTCCCAACGGCTGCTTGCTGTCTTGATATAATGTTTTTATTAGACGGATTAGGTGTAGCGAGAAACCCATGTCCTTCATGGTATTCGAAAGTTGTTGATGTTGTACATAATTTAATACTTTGGTTTAGTCAATAAAACATGTGTAGATGTCGACATTAAACTCTCTGCATTTCTCTATGATGCTCCGCATATTGAAAATATTCTCTCTGTTACCTCTGTGCTGTCTGAAAAAGGCCTGTACTACATTTAACTTGTCATCATGTATTACATAGACCTACTTACTATCGTTGTGTTGTGCAATTTTTATATAATATATAAACAGTTATCTCTCTCTGAAGCAGTCACATATTCGGTTTTCATTTGTCTCTAACGATGATTCAAAGCTAGATGAGTTATTCGCCGGCACTTTATTATCATTAAAAATATTGATTTATATTTTACATAAATGATCAACAGTTTATGATTTATTTTAAGGGCAGATTTATTGATGATCATTTAAAACAATCAGTCAAAGTTATTTTTAGCATTCATCTTTGTTATTTCTAATGTTTTGATATATCTCTCAAGACACGTACTCACAATATCTTTCAAGACAGGTACTCACAATATCTTTCAAGACAGGTACTCACAATATCTCTCAAGACAGGTACTCACAATATCTTTCAAGATAGGTACTCACAATATCTTTCAGGACAGGTACTCACAAAATCTCTCAAGACAGGTACTCACAATATCTTTCAAGACAGGTACTCACAATATCTTTCAAGACAGGTACTCACAATATCTTTCAGGACAGGTACTCACAAAATCTCTCAAGACAGGTACTCACAATATTTTTCAATACAGGTACTCACAATATCTTTCAAGACAGGTACTCACAATATCTCTAAAGACAGGTACTCACAATATCTCTCAAGGCAGGTAAAATATCTTCCAAAATGGGTAATCACAATTCCTGTACACAGGGCCGTGCCGTGCAATGATACTGAGAGGCGACAGCATTAGGCGGCAACAATCAATATACTGATGAAATAACATCCATTTTTCACATAGAGATATGTGTGTAAAGTACTTTACAAATTAAATACATTTGTGTGTAAAGTATTTTACAAATTAAATACATTTGTGTGTAAAGCTTTACAGAGTTAAATACATTTGTGTATAAAGTACTTTACAGAGTTAAATACATTTGTGTGTAAAGTACTTTACAGAGTTAAAGACATTTATGTCTAAAGTACTTTACAGAGTTAAATACATTTGTGTGTAAAGTTCTTTACAGAGTTAAATACATGTCTGTGTAAAGCACTTTAAAGAGTTAAAGACATTTGAAAACTACTATTGGCGACATCGTGGAACAAATCCCGTATATTTCTTTCCCTTACAAATTACAAACCTGTCTCGTTCATTGCCTCTCAGTAACCACTGTCTCCTCACATACAATCACATTTTGCTCAAACCTAGTGTATTAATATTAATAAGTGGAGTTGTTGCTGTTTACTCTCGCGAGATGCTATGAGAAGGTCGTTGGCCGTAGCTACCATTCACCATTTTGAAAAATGTCCAATTCCAAAAACACAAAAACCACCAGGCCTAACATATATATATATAGCTCAACATTTTTAAAGAAATTAACCAACAGTATTACTACGACAACGTATTCCTGGGGCAATATTTTCGTTTATGCTGGCGTACTCATACTTTTTTGTGAAAATATTATATAATTATTGCAATAACTCTATCTCATTCCCACGTGTTTAAAGCATTTCACACTTTCTTTGATCATTGGCGATTTTGATTATACATAAATCAGAAAGTTTTGAGCTCAATACTAGTCATATTCCCAAGAGACTCTTGACTTTAGTAGTAGGTCCAGTTCACTCCCGGATGCTTAAAATATTTTAGCATGTACACATTATGTAAGCTACATGAATATTATGTGACTAAAATAGCAAATACGTGACTCATTGGGAAAGCACTAACCATTAGTCAATAGCCAACATCATTGCATTCTGAGCACACTAGATGATGTCTTCCCTATAGATATCGAAGGGAATGCCTGCTTTGGTTCCTGTAGCCTTATGAAATTAAATTTATTATTTTGCAGTTTAAAAAAATTTCTAGTTGTACCTATTATAGCATCGAGGTCCATTCATCGCTGTCTTGATGTGTAAGCAACATTACAAAAGATGAAAACCATCCTATGTAATATATCATTGTCAATTTATGTTAGAAAGAGAGCTCTTAGAAGTTATGTAGAACCAATTCTGCTGTATGGAAGTTAATCTTGGACACTCAGCAGAACAATGAAACGTTATATTAAGGCAGCAGCAGAGATGTGGTTTTATAGAGGTCACTTTAATTAGGCTTTTATTGAGAACATCATTAACAGATAAAAAAACGTAGCGAGGAAATCTATAAAGACGTTAATTCAAAAAGATAGCATTTTACCCGCATCAGAAAGAGACAGTTTCCATTTTTTGGACACATCATGAGAAATGTTGATATGAAAGATGGAACACATTGTAACAACAGGCAAGTTGACGAGCAAGAGGGGTAGGGAAAGACCAAGAGAGAAGATGTTTGACAAACTAGCGTTGTGGTATTGGAGAACATCAATATCGAAAATGATTGACAGCACGCGAAATAGAACGCTGTGGAAAGACATGATAACCAACGCCACATGGCATGGACCATAAGAAGAGAAGTTCAGTAATCAATCTTAGTGATCATCTAGAGAATACCCTCATGAAACAGCTTTAGCGGGTTTCCTTATTCTTGATTAACTCCTCGTCTATAAAAAGTAGATACAAGCGTGTATGCTTTCTCATGACCACCTAAGCAAGCATGTCAACAGAACTATATATTAACCATATCAACAGAACTATATATTAACCATATCAACACAACTATATATTAACCATATCAACACAACTATATAATAACCATATCAACACAACTATATATTAACTATGACTTAAAAATTAGCTACAAATATTATATATTCATATACAGGATTTTGTTTCCACGCTATTAAGGCATATGGAGAATACGATTTTAGGCCAGTGTTTGTCATTTGTTCTATTGGAGAATACGATTTTAGGCCAGTGTTTTTCATTTGTTCTAATGGAGAATACGATTTTAGGCCAGTGTTTGTCATTTGTTCTATTGGAGAATACGATTTTAGGCCAGTGTTTTTAATTTGTTCTATTGGAGAATACGATTTTAGGCCAGTGTTTTTTGTGCCTGCCGGAATACCTAGAGATTGTGTGGCCAGCATCAAGCCTGCCTCCTTGTCCCAGATGTTCTGGTGCTCATGTTCCTTAGGCTAGGTCAACCTAATGACTTTAAAATATGTCAATATAATCTTAAAATAAAATATTAGATCACCCGAACAGGAGGTCGGTTCACTAACCATTCAGCTGCCATGGCCCATATATTTATATAGTATTCTATAATCATCTATTTTGAACCATGAAATGATAGTCTGACACAATAAATGCTTTAGTAAATAGCGTCGGGGAGAAGCATTTTAAAGCGACAATAGAAAACACCGTGTTGCTTCCCTAGGCCCTGTGTACTCGGTAAACATTGTGAAACAATTACCAACAACAAACGAAACTCTGACTGTATGACATTCTCATTCAACAATAACTAGACACAACGTGCCCAGTTCTTGGGAAAATAGTCAAGATGGCGAGACCCGATAAAAAAATCCCAGATCTAGGGAAAAAAAACCAATGTGTAGTGGAAAAAGCACAGAAGTGGCATCACTGGACGGGATTGCGTCGGCTAGCTAGTTCTTGCTAGTCCAGTTATGTTTTCTGCGGTGAGAAAGTGAGAGTGAGTAGTGAGATCATACCCGCAGATTCCACGAAAACATCAAATACTACTTCTCAAACTGCAACCCTGAGCTGCAGTTTGTTCCAAGAAAAGTAGCTACTTGTGTAATGTGCTTCAACATTTCATATATTTCTATGGACATTACCCAATGTTTACACTAATGTAAGTCGTTATTACTATTAAATGTGTGTAAGTTGGTATTCCTATTAAATGTATGTAATTTCGATATTGATGACAGCAATTTCATTGTCATTTTATGATACCCTTTATGTTTTACACATTTACACCAATAAATAAATATGTGTGCTGAAGATTGTCCTAGTGTCTTGTATATAGATAGAGTACCTCCATCTTAAATTTGACCACGATGCTTGGCTCCTTGAGTATTACTAGACATTAGGGACAATAGAGAGTTTCAAATTAAATTTACATTTTAATTACGTTTATCAATCTAATATACCCAAGTAAATGAATTAAAATAATTAAATTAGTAAAAAAACGTACACAAGAAATACAATAACACTAATTTAATTGTCTTTTTTTTAAATAATGAGTACAGGGAACTCTACATAGATACTTCATTGAATATGATATGCTGTAATATATTTAAGGATATAGAGGCATAAACGTTAGAAATACGCCAATAACAATTAATACAGTGTTAGTGAATTCAGATTCTCCAGCTATTAATTATGTAATAAATATTGCAACAGTTACAACATAATAATCCCGTGTCACATTCAAAGGGATAATAAATAGACAAAACCCTATTCCTCAATGCAAAAATAAGTTTAAAAAATAATGCATATATGTAGAGATGAACTCACACCTGAAATAGTCATTGAAACAGAGCAACTATAAAATATCAGCAGTTTTGAATATTTCGGGTCAACCATCAACACCACAGGAAATTGCTCAGCAGAGATCACAAAAAGATTTTCAATGTCTTTACAAATAACACCACAAAGTTACAACTATTAACCCTCTATTACAAAATTTAAGGCTTTCATGATAAAAATATTTTACTGAATATTTCAAGAGTATTAGGTTCAGATATGAAGAATATGTAAAAGAAATTAGCTTTGGAAAAGTTGTATATTAATGATTCTTTGGACGTGGTACCCTTTTTCTCTATAATGTGGTTTTTGAAGCTAACGGATTATATTTTTACAAAACCCAAATGCATAAATAAACTAATGTGGTATCAATAATTAATATTTCATTGGAGAAAACTAGCTAAAATGAAATTAAATAAGAAAAATATACATTGTAAAATGCAAAACAAAAGTTTTTACAAAATTTCTTGAAAATAAAAAATGCTTTTACAAATTGAAATGCAAGCGGAATATCATGCAAACCATGTGTCATCTTGAACATATCACGCATACATAAAAAAAGATAATCTGACTTTCAAGGGAAATAATCGTTAAAGTTGTGAACAAAATACTGGCGAAGATATATGAGTCGAAATGGTATGTTTTATTTTTTTCAGTGTCAAAATAGTTGTGTGACGTGCTAATGATACACGCAATGGAACGGAAAATATATAGCGGCATTCGAAATGAAATGTTATAGAAAGGTCATAGGGATATCATGGACATAAAGATGGACCAACACAGACGTGCGCAGCGACCTCTACATAGAAGAAGACTGGCTTCTTAAAACTATTACAAACTTCAAGCTAATTTATTGAAGGCATAATGGTTTAGAAAGAGCAATCATGGGGAGAGGAGAATTCCAGCAAAGAGTACAAGAGACAGACCAAGACTAAAACGGATACGGGATATCGAAAATCTTCTGAACATAACACTGAAAGATGCTTGCAAAGAACCGAGAGCTTACAGAGAGGCAGCGAGGATAATATTATGTAAATGACATGTCATATACATAGATAGTATTATTTAATCAATTACATTCGCCCTTGCGTTATCGAGCTCGAAATAATAGTGATACTGTTACCTGTCATGCATGTCGTAGGAAGCGACTAAGAAGATTTTGGTGTGCTTTTTTATGTGTTCCACCTATAACGGTTTCAAATGATCCAGAACCATGTTGATGAATAACTTGTAAATCCGAAACACTCAGGTATCGCAATCAGGTAATCCGTTCACCAGACTACATCCTGCTATTCCGTTCACCAGACTACATCCTGCCATTCTGTTCACCAGATTACATCCTGCTATTCCGTTCACCAGATTACATCCTGCTATTCCGTTCACCAGATTACATCCTGCTATTCTGTTCACCAGACTACATCCTGCTATTCCGTTCACCAGACTACATCCTGCTATTCCGTTCAACATACTACATCCTGCTATTCCGTTCACCAGACTACATCCTGCTATTCTGTTAAACAGACTACATCCTGCTATTCCGTTCACCAGACTACATCCTGCAATTCCGTTCACCAGACTACATCCTGCAATTCCGTTCACCAGACTACATCCTGCAATTCCGTTCACCAGACTACATCCTGCAATTCCGTTCGCCAGACTACATCCTGCTATTCTGTTCACCAGACTACATCCTGCTATTCATTCCGTTCACCAGACTACATCCTGCCATTCTGTTCACCAGACTACATCCTGCTATTCCGTTCACCAGACTACATCCTGCAATTCCGTTCGCCAGACTACATCCTGCTATTCTGTTCACCAGACTACATCCTGCTATTCCGTTCACCACACTACATCCTGCAATTCCGTTCGCCAGACTACATCCTGCTATTCTGTTCACCAGACTACATCCTGCTATTCATTCCGTTCACCAGACTACATCCTGCAATTCCGTTCACCAGACTACATCCTGCTATTCCGTTCACCAGATTACATCCTGCTATTCCGTTCACCACACTACATCCTGCAATTCCGTTCACCAGACTACATCCTGCTATTCATTCCGTTCACCAGACTACATCCTGCAATTCCGTTCACCAGACTACATCCTGCTATTCTGTTCACCAGACTACATCCTGCTATTCATTCCGTTCACCAGACTACATCCTGCCATTCTGTTCACCAGACTACATCCTGCTATTCTGTTCACCAGACTACATCCTGCCATTCCGTTCACCAGACTACATCCTGCCATTCTGTTCACCAGACTACATCCTGCTATTCCGTTCACCAGACTACATCCTGCTATTCCGTTCACCAGACTACATCCTGCTATTCCGTTCACCAGACTACATCCTGCTATTCCGTTCACCAGACTACATCCTGCTATTCCGTTCACCAGACTACATCCTGCAATTCCGTTCGCCAGACTACATCCTGCCATTCTGTTCACCAGAATACATCCTGCCATTCATTCCGTTCACCAGACTACTTCCTACTATTCTGCATTGTCATAATATTGTTTACCATATAAACAATAATAGCTTACCACAGCAACCATATACACACAGGAATAACTTGTCACAGGTACCATATACACACAGGAATAAGTTGTCACAGTTACCATATACACACAGGAATAAGTTGTCACAGTTACCATATACACACAGGAATAACTTGTCACAGTTACCATATACACACATGAATAACTTGTCACAGTTACCATATACACACATGAATAACTTGTCACAGTCACCATATACACACAGGAATAACTTGTCACAGTTACCATATAAACAATAATAACTTACCACAGGTACCATATACACACAGGAATAACTTGTCACAGTTACCATATAAACAATAATAACTTACCACAGTTACCATATACACACTGGAATAACTTGTCAGTTACCATATACACACATGAATAACTTGTCACAGTTACCATATACACACATGAATAACTTGTCACAGGTACCATATACACACTGGAATAACTTGTCAGTTACCATATACACACATGAATAACTTGTCACAGTTACCATATACACACATGAATAACTGGTCACAGTTACCATATACACAAGGGGTCCGCATAGCGCAATATTTAGCTCACTTGTTTTGCATATGAGTGGTCCTGGTTTCATTGCCAAGTTGAAGCGGAAATCATATTCAGAAATCAATGACTCCTGATTCGACCCAGTTTTTATTGGGTACTGGATCAGTACAGAAAGCAAAGACTACGAGGGTGAGGATGGCTGCCGCCCTCATATAGCACATCCCTCACATATCACGCCCCATACGACAGTTAAATGATATGGGTTAACTTTACCATATACACAATAATAACTTTCCACAGTTACCATATACACAATAATAACTTGTCACAATTACCGTATGCACACAAGAATAACGTGTCAGAGCTACCATATACAAACGATTTTCTCCAGCTTTAAGTATTCATTCTAGATAAATGCCCCCAGGTGCCTAATTTCAACTCGTTGACTAACCCATAAAATAAGTAATCTATAAGTACATTCAAGTAGGAAGCAAGAGGGTAAATTTAAACATTATGAGACATAAGGGGGATCCATAGTTGACTAACTTTTCAAGGCGATTCGGTACCGCTGGAACGGACCTGGTACAGAACCATTCCCGGTAACCGGACAAAATATTCCCAGACAAAATATACAGGTCAAAATATACCAGACAAAATATCCCCAAGACAAAATATCCCTAGGCAAAATATACCCAGACAAAATATCTCAGGACAAATAATTCGCAAGAAAAAATATTCCCAGGGCAAAATATTCCCAGACAAAATATACCAGAAAATAAATATTCCAGAAAAAATATACCAGACAAAATATCCCCACGACAAAATATCCCCAAGACTAAATGCAAAGGTAATATATTAAATATTTCATGCAAACTGTAATAATCACTAATGAGCAATATAGCTAGTAAATAATTATAATAAAATCTTCAAATGATATGAATTGTCTCATAAATGACAGATATGAAATTAAGTTCTTTAATTGAGTTAACTATACAACACTGTTGTTCAAAACACGTGCTATGTTTTTCAAGAAGTTGATCGGTTCTGCTGGATTGTATCGTTCAACCATTGTTTTAATAGCATCATCGACACGTTGGAAAACTTTTCGTTTCTTTGTTGTTGGTTGTACAGAGGCAATCTGACTTCTCAAAAGTGCAGATGTATGTTGTTGCTGTAACTTTCGGACAAGTATGCTGCTGTTGGATGAGATCAATTAACCATTGAGTTAAATGCATTGTGCCAACCTTCAACAGTATTGTTGCTTCTTGACAGTTTATTTATGACACTATTGTGTTGATTCCAAAGGCTTAATGGAAGCCGAGGCTGTGAACGGCGGCCACGACGAATCCATCCAATGTAGAAACCTTCGACGTAATCGATGAGGACATCCAGATCTGAGAAACTATTAATACTGGTGAATTGTTTAAAACAGTAATGACATCTGTTTCTCGTACGAATGCCAAAGCCAACAGTTGTTTGACTTTGACTAATTTTCATCAGAGATGTACAGCGCCATTTTACCCTGAGACGGTGTTTTCGCCAAACGGTTCTGTCCAAAGTGGAAATAGCATCCTGATACTTGAGCTTGTGGAAATGCACATTCAAAAGCTTTAATTGCAGCTAATTCGAAATTAGTAACTATTGAAGATGGAGCTAAATTTCCCTTACGTCCCAGTTCTTCTGAATCAGGCGGCGGTACATAGATTCACTACGACCAGATAAAAGTGCATATACACATGGGATTATTTGACCACCCTCAAATGCATGGACCGTATACAGTTGATCGAATCTCTGAGTCCAGCCTATGTTTGTTATTTATCTGCTGGACGTCTGCTCCCTTTACACCTCCATACAGCACTCGGAGGGTCTCAAGGCTGTGAAGTTCTTTCTCGATCATCATCCTCATCCCTCTGTGTCTACTTCTAACCTCATCCGTCTTGCTGGACTCGTGCTTACTCTCAATTCCGTTGAGTTTGATAGGCACTTCTTTGACCAAATCAGTGGGGTCGCCATGGGCACCAAGATGGAGCCCAGCTATGTCTGCTTGTTCAAGAGCTACTTTTAGCATCAGGTATGGGGATCCTATGGATGGCCCTTCCCTTCGGTGTTCCATAGGTACATCGATGATGGGATCGGCATCACTGACATGTCTGAGGCTGAACTGGCACGCTTCATACAATTCATCGAAAATTTTCATCCGGCCATCAAGTTCACATCTGAGATCTCCACCTCCCATGTGAACTTTCTTGACATATCTATCACTGTTCAACCCCTCTGTCGTAGCACATCGGTACACTACAAACCGACTGATGCTCATAGCTTTCTTCTTTACACCTCTTCTGATCCCTCTGTCTGTCGTGATTCCCTTCCCTTCTCCCAACTTCTTCCTCTTTGGCGCCTGTGCAGTCGCCAGGATGACTTTATCGAGAAGGCCTACGAGATGATAGCTTTCTTTCGCTGTCGCCTATACCCTGAGGCTGTCCTCAGGTCTGCCCTTCTTCGTGTGTGCAGTCTCTTCCGTCAGGACACACTCTCGACCACTCGGAAGTCTTCCTCGTCTAACCGGACTAAGCTTTTTCTCACTTTCCACCCCCAAAGCGCTGCCGTTCGCCATGCCCTGCTTCCTCACCTTCCCCTTTTCCAGTCTGACCCCGAGACGCGGGAAGTGTTCTGTAACACCCCTCTTGTTGTTTACAGACGTGACAAGAACCTCAGGGATCTACTGGTCCGGAGTCACCTCCAGCCTGACGTTCCTTATCATTTTGGCACCATCAGATGCAAACGCAGCAAATGCTACACTTGTGCCTATGCCACCCAGATCCGGTCTGTCACATTCCCTAAAGCCACCTTCACCATTGAGGAGAGCTTCATATATGTGTCCCGCAACGTCATCTATGCCATCATATGCAAGCGTTGCGCCATGACATATATAGGTGAAACTGGAAAGAGGCTCGCAGACCGATTCTGAGAACATCTGAACAGCATAAAAAACCATTCGGGTTTACTTGTTGACGTCCACTTTAATGGCACGGGCCATCGGGGCGCCCAGGACATTCAGGTTACGGCCATTAAGTCGTGCTTCTCCGATGACCGGGCTCGTCTGGCGCTTGAGAACCGCTATATTTATCAATATGGCATTCTGAAACCCAACGGCATTAATGAGCGCCTGTCTCTTGTATGTTTTAGTCGATCCATAGTTTCTGTTTGTTTCGTGTCACATGTTTGTTGTCATTTTTGTATTTTCCTTGTCCGGTGTCATTTCACCTCTTCCGGTCAATCCATAATACCATGTCAATGTGACCGTCGATGCTATTACTGTTCGCTTTCTATTATATGTTTTAATTTTGTTTCAATTGTCTGTCTTGATAAAGGAATTTTTGGCGAAACGTCGATTTGTGTATGTCATTGTGTGTGTTATCTAGTGTTAGCAAAACTTTGTTACCCTTTTCCTGGATCTACCTGTTGGATTTTAGTTTTGTGCAGTAAGTACAATTTTTCGATTTTGTCATTTTACCTGCCATTTCACCAATTTCTCTATATTACTATTACTATTACTTTTTTCCAAATTGTTGGCTATGTATGTATATTTTGTCTGGGAACATTTTGTCTGGAATATTTTGTCTGGTATATTTTGTCTGGAACATTTTGTCTGACATATTTTGTCTCGTATATTTTGTCTCGTATAATTTGTCTGGTATATTTTGTCTGGTATATTTTGTCTGGTATATTTTGTCTGGAAAATTTTGTCTGGTATATTTTGTCTGGGAACATTTTGTCTGGGAATATTTTGTCCTGGGAATATTTGGTCTTGGGATATTTTGTTTGGGTATATTTTGTTTAGGGATATTTTGTCTTGGGGATATTGTGTCTGGTATATTTTGTCCGGTATATTTCATCTGGGAATATTTTGTCATGGAACCCAATTTCCGTTAGTCTCATGAATGTTCACTTCCTTCCCTGAAACTCCTTAACCGCAAAAATACAGTATTGACAGTTCTCAAAATCTTACTGCCTAGCAGGATGTACTTTGCATAAAAGAATGTATTGTGTCTCGGTTTACAATTGGGTGCTTCGTTTTTGCTTATATATTAATTCTGAAACCTGCAGATTAGTAGGATAAAGTCAGATAATAGGATATGAAATTATTGGCTACGGAATACGCGCCTATCAAGCTGAAACAACTGATTTCGGCATGGTTGGCAGGGTCACTCTGAGTCTCAAATCGGATTGGACAGCCAACTCCCCCTCCCCAATTAGCCTCATTGGTAGCTTATTACGACGTGCGTAGCAGGTAACAGTTTCGCAATTCTTTGCTCCTCTTCCGGTCGGTCCAACTTGGCGTCGGTCCCAGTTATCACACTTGGCGTCGGTTCCAATTATCACACTTGGCGTCGGTCACAGTTATGACACTTGACGTTGGTCCCAGTTATCACACTGGACGTCGGTCCCAGCTATCACACTTGGTGCCGATCCCAGTTATCACACTTGACGAGTTTGACAGCAATATCAGCGTCTTTTGATGAGACAGAAACGACTTTAGCATGGCGTTTGAGCCTCCTTGACTTACAATAGTGTCAGACAGACACATCCCCGTATTTGCCTCTTATGAAATGTACGGCAGGTCATATAATTTTTAATAAAGCTCCTCGTTTCAGCCCATAAAGCTGACAGGCTCGAGCAAAGACAATTATTAGCCTATATCAGCTGTACAGTAAAAAAGTTATGTGCTTAAGAATGCATAAAATATATGCATTATTAATATGTTTTGCTAATATTATAAAAATGTTTAAATACACTTATAAGAACGATGGACACTGGCAGTATAAAAAGCCAAGTATGTCGGAACTTATATATTTTCTTATAATTCTTAACCCTATTGTCGGTACTCTATATCCAGATCGCTAGCTTTTACTAGTCTCTGATCAACGAATAACTACATAGATATGGTATTATGGGGAAGAAACTGTCGCTCAAATAACTTTAAGATTTATATTGGCTCACCAAAGTGATGCGGTATTCAGCCATGCCATCTTGGAATATACGATTGACTTATCTTGGTACCAACCTTGTCATCTTGGAATATACAGTTTATTTCTCTTAGTACCAATCTTGCCATCTTGGAATATACAGTTTACTTCACTTGGTACCAACCTTGCCATCTTGACATATACAATTGACTTCTCTTGGTACCAACTTGGGATTACTGCTGTAAATTCTTGCGAGCTAGCTGAACATAATCAATGTGTGAATAGTGTTTTGCTCGAATATACTTTTGACATTAGCATAAACTTTCCTATTGACATTAGTATAAACATTTTTTACATGTTTGCACCCAAAGTTTGTTAGTGTTTTAATTTATCATTGAGATAACTATGTTAGTATCGTATTGTCTTATGTTTTAATTTATCACTGAGATAACTATTAGTATCGTATTGTCTTATGTTTCAATTTATCAATGAGATAACTACGTTAGTATCAGCAGTTACATATCGAAATATAAAAGCCTGTTTATAAAACCAATATTTTATTGTTATCAATTGCTGGTAGAATGTTCAAGCTAGATTGCTGATGTTATGATGTGCATTGAATGTAAGCTATATTTCTCTGTGTTGCTTTCAATGAAAAAGGAGTCCATATATTAGATAAGAGGGGGATTGAGGTTTTCAACCATCCCTCCTCTTTATCTCCCCCCTACTCCCACCCCCATCCAGGAAACCAGAACATAACATTAGGAGCAGCTAACATGTAGGTAAACCATTTCTGAAATACTTGTGATGTAATTCGTTTTAACAAAATTATGTTATATTTGACTGTGTGCAATATTTATTTTAAACACTTTAATTGGTCTATATATAAAAGCATTATTGTTTACTTCTGCTTTTGTTAATTTCTCCTGACAATTGTCAACCGTTTTCAGACGCCACCTCCTCCAATCGTAGAAGAACAACTGCGGATTATGTACATTTATTGATGGATATTCCAGTTTCTGCTTAAATGATTTACTATAAATTTTAGCGAAAATTAGTTCCTTCATTTGACGCTTCTCTATATTTATTGTTAGGGTTTCCACAATTGAATAAGTATAACGTTTCAGGTCTTTGACATGTTAGGTCGTTTAATATACAGTAATAATGCGACATTTCAGGACGCCGGTAACTCTTTCAAATAATCCGTCTACTTAGTCTTTCTCTGCTTATTGGTGTTTCTATTCTCAAGTTATTTACTCTTGCTATTGACTGGTTTGGTTTCATTCTCATGAAGTGGCCCAACTACAAAATGCTTTCCAGTAAAGTATAATAGATTATATTCTCATTGATTACGTGTTTATGTTGATTTTCCTCCTTGTTTATCTGACACATAATCTTATTTACGTTGTAAACCATTTACTGTTGTGTGTCGTGTACACTTCCTACCTACCTTTGCATATTCCTGATCTAAATAAGATCTCACAGAAAGAAGTAATGAATTTATAAAGGATTTATACCAGCATTTCTAAAAGAAATTAAAGCACTTTGCTTTGGTATCATGCAAATCGTACATCTAGCAACTGGTCAAGACTCTAAAAGACAGCTCTTCGTGGGACATTATAGAAACAGTTAGTTTCGTAGCCCATGCCTGGCCAACTGTTTGTGGCTCTCGTGTTCGGGCAGGGCAAGCCGAGATATTTTTGCACAAAACAAACGATATATTTGAATAATATCACTCAGCCCCCAAATTCAAAACACTATTGCAGCACAGTGTCAGATAGTGGATTTGCCTGACTGTTGGAATCTCATGTCAAGAAGTTTATGAAATCGAGAATAGTGAGCGTGTCTCCCAAGACGTAAGGCTATTCTGTTGAGTAAGTTGTGACGGATGCATATCGATAGAGAAGTAAGGTCAGTCTGTTGAGTAAGTTGTGACTGATGCATATCGGAGTAACTTGTGATAGATGCATATCGCTAGGGAAGTAAGACTAATCTGTTGAGTACATTGTGACGGATGCATATCGCTAGTGGACAACGCAAAGTGTTTGAGAAAACGAGCGAGTGTTACGATGATAATAAAGAACATAACACGAGCATAACGAAAGCGGTGTTCATACTCAATAACAATCTTCTAGCTTTCTCTCTGTGTCACATGGTGCGAGAATACAAATGGTGTGAAATCATTCGAGATCCACAGATAAATTGGTGTTAGCTCCGACAACTGGGGAATGGGGGAGATGGTAGGACAGGAGTATGTTAGGTATAGTCATTCGCGGTGAGTGGCAGTATAGATTTCTCGATAACAGTATACGACACAAAACAATAATTGTATGTATCAGGTCATCAGTGCAGTTTTATTTATACAGTATTTAATCAGTGTGTCCAAAAAATGTCAGCCAATACGCGCGATGTCTGAACGTTTTCTCAATTTAGATTTTTGCTCAATCAGTGTAAATTTGTATAATCACTATTTGTAATTTATATTGTATGTGCAAGTGTATATAGATATAAATATCACTTCTAAATTTCAATCTAAATTAGGAATGTCAGTGTTTCAATTGTTTAAATCGTTGTTAAACTAAATTTCAACTATTATGCATACGTCGTAGATAAGGGAGGGGGGAGAATGAACGATTTGGTATGTTCAGTTCCCTCTTTAGGAAATCAGAACATGACTATTAGCACTAGGAATTCAGCTCAAATGCTGTAAACTCTCCCTCCCCTCCCCCCCACACACACACACACACACACACACACACACGATTTTCCAATGAAGGTCACCTTAATTCTCATGAAAACGAAAGAATTATGCAGGGAGACGAGCGAATTACGAATGCACCACCTTACTGAAGATGAATCTTCGTCCCTGATCATACAAGTGATTATATATGAACTTGTGTTTCCTGTACAAAGACACACAGCATAAGTAAACTATAGTGAAACGGGACAACATATAGATTACAGATACGGTAACACGATTTCATCGGTAAATTTCCATCATTTCACTCTGCAGCCATTTGTTGTACTTTAAGACATCATAACTTATGACGTAAAATAGTGTCATCATAAATATAAATTGTCCATCATATAAAGCTCAAAACGAACTGCGTTAGCGAGTCAGGTATAGGTACATCATCATTTATTATTTAGCATAACACATACTCATCTATACGCTAATACGCTAATACATAACACATACTCATCTATACGCTAATACGCTAATACATAACACATACTCATCTATACGCTAATACGCTAATACATAACACATACTCATCTATACGCTAATACGCTAATACATAACACATACTCATCTATACGCTAATACGCTAATACATAACACATACTCATCTATACGCTAATACGCTAATACATAACACATACTCATCTATACGCTAATACGCTAATACATAACACATACTCATCTATACGCTAATACGCTAATACATAACACATACTCATCTATACGCTAATACGCTAATACATAAACACATATTCATCTATTCGCTAATACTTCTTCATCGTTCATTCTCAAACTCCTGCTGGCTCTCCCTTGTAGCAAGACCATTGTCCTACTAGATTTCTAGCATGATGTAGTCCAGAGAATGGAAATGCGTTGTGTCGCCGTTTTATTTGCGCCAATGGCCCGACACATCCGTCATTCGCTAATACATAAACACATATCTATTCGCTAATACATAAACACATACTCATCTATTCGCTAATACGCTAATATATAACACATATTCATCTATTCGCTAATACGCTAATATATAACACATACTCATATATTCGCTAATACATAAACACATTATCATAAAATAGAGAAAACATACACACAATCACGTTGTACGGAAAATTGTAGACGACATAGACTCCCAAGTAAATACTACAATAGAGAATCATCAAGTGCCGTCTTCGCAAAGAAGATTGGCTGCAACAGACCTCCAACATCCCCTGTCTCTTGTTTTGGTGGTGCACTGTGCTAGATTAACTTGTCCATTTCGTGATGTTACTCTCCCACTTGTATCTCTGCCTACATCTTGCTCCCATGTCTTTTAATGTGTCCAAAAGATTTTATTTGCTTGATCTTTATTTCCTTTAATAATTTTTTCTTCATACTAAGTGTTGTTAGAACGTAATTGTTTGTTGTTTTCTTCTCTTTCCGTGATTTTCTCACTATTCTTCTATATATCCACATCTCAAAGTCATCAATTCTGTCTTTAACTTTTTTTAATGTCCATGTTTCTGAGCCATACATTAATATAGAATAGATTTATTATTTTGTAATTCTCATTTTATCTTGTTTGTAATTTGATTAAATGTTATTATTTTCCTCGTGTCATTGAAAGTACTTTTAGCCATTCATATTCACCTTTTAACTCCTGTTTGACATCTGCCATCATTTGTGATTATGTGTCATAGTTTTTAATAATGTTTCACTTGTAGATTCTCTCCATTTATTTTTATGTTTAGCACGTGTTCTTCTTTGACTTTGCTGATTATCAGTTTTTAATTTAATGAAGAATATAAAATGGAGAATAATCTACAGAAAAGAAATGATAGCTTTCTAAAACATAACGACAGTTGTAACGATATAAACATACCATGACATTATGGAAAGCATCGTGCGATAGACAATGCCTACGCATCTATCTATAGAGAAAATATGACAAATGTGTAATACATAACATATACATATATATATATATATATATATATATATATATATATATATATATATATATATATATATATATATATATATATATATATATATATATATATATATATATATATATATATATATATATATATATATATATATATATATATATATATATATATATATATATATATATATATATATATATATATATATATATATATATATATATATATATATATATATATATATATATATATATATATATATATATATATATATATATATATATATATATATATATATATATATATATATATATATATATATATATATATATATATATATATATATATATATATATATATATATATATATATATATATATATATATATATATATATATATATATATATATATATATATATATATATATATATATATATATATATATGTAGGTCCCAAATAATCACTGCTTTCAATAGTTACATTACGAAAATTTGAGCCGTTTGGATATGTAAGCTGCAATGATTTCCTATCAAAAACAATCACGCAGGCAGGGCCGGTCTTATGCCATTGCAGCCTATGCGTCCGCATCGGGCCCTGCACTTCATAGGCCCATAAATTCATATTAGAATTTATTTTATTATCCTCTTCCCTACCCAGACTGGGCCCCGCGCAATCCGTTTCGCATTGGGCCCCACAATTGTTAGGGCCGGCCCTGCACGCAGGTAACAGTAGAGGATGAAATAAGCAAAGGTAAACAAAGAAAGCCAGAACGGACAATATCAACGACTAGGCTGGCCACGTTTCCGATATTTCTCTTAACATCCGCACCACTAAAGATAGAAATCGCTAGTAGACCCAGTACGGTAATGCATCAAAAGCAATATCCCTTTAACCCTAGCAGTATTGATGCATCGAAAGCAATATCCCTTTAACCATGGCAGTATTGATGCAGTCAAAGCAATATCCCTTTAACCCTGGCAGTATTGATGCATCCAAAGCAATATCCCTTTAACCCTGGCAGTATTGTGCATCCAATGCAATATCACTTTAATCATGGCAGTATTGATGCATCGAAAGCAATATCCCTTTAATCATGGCAGTATTGATGCATCCAAAGCAATATCCCTTTAACCCTAACTGTATTGATGCATCCAATGCAATATCCCTTTAATCATGGCAGTATTGATGCATCGAAAGCAATATCCCTTTAACCCTGGCAGTATTGTGCATCCAATGCAATATCCCTTTAACCCTGGCAGTATTGATGCATCCAAAGCAATATCCCTTTAATCATGGCAGTATTGATGCATCGAAAGCAATATCCCTTTAATCATGGCAGTATTGATGCATCCAAAGCAATATCCCTTTAACCCTAACTGTATTGATGCATCCAATGCAATATCCCTTTACCCTTGCTGTGTTAATGCATTAAACCAATTACCTCTACAATACTGATGGATTATGTGATTATTGGTATGGATTGATACATCACAATACATAGGCATTAGTAAATCTATATCATGAAAGCAAGCTAGAGACATGAATTATTTTGTTTATTATATAATTTTATTTGTGAAAAATTCCTGACCACCATATTGAGGAAATCGTATCTACAGCAATAAAATATATTGAAGAACACTTGCAGCTCAAAATAAATAGTAGGATTTAATCCTCTTCTTCTGCATTTTTTCATACTCCAGGATGCACTTCTAAACGTCCATATAGTTGTATTTTGATTTTTTACAGCTTGGCTTTGATATCTGCACTTTCGGTAGAACACTTTCGACTTCATCATGTTTTAGATCACTTTGACCCCTTATTAAAAAAAAGTCACCTTGCAAGACCACATTAGTCACTTCCTGCATCATTCATGGAAGATAACAGTGTCGATACACTATACTTCCCTTTCGGGCTCAGACACAACACATGTGCAAGATGTTATTTATTAAGAAACGGAAACTTTACAATGCAATTCAATCATTAAATCGTGTCCCGTACAGACTCACAGGATTGAACTCTAGTGATATCACGAACACATTAACTGATTCCAGCTGGATTGAACTCTAGTGATATCACGAATACATTAACTGATTCCAGCTGGATTGAACTCTAGTGATATCACGAATACATTAACTGATTCCAGTCGGATTGAACTCTAGTGATATCACGAATACATTAACTGATTGCAGCTGGATTGAACTCTAGTGATATCACGAATACATTAACTGATTCCAGCTGGATTGAACTCTACTGATATCACGAATACATTAACTTATTCCAGCTGGATTGAACTCTAGTGATATCACGAATACATTAACTGATTCCAGCTGGATTGAACTCTAGTGATATCACGAATACATTAACTGATTCCAGCTGGATTGAACTCTAGTGATATCACGAATACATTAACTGATTCCAGCCGGATTGAACTCTAGTGATATCACGAATACATTAACTGATTCCAGTCGGATTGAACTCTAGTGATATCACGAATACATTAACTGATTCCAGCCGGATTGAACTCTAGTGATATCACGAATACATTAACTGATTCCAGTCGGATTGAACTCTAGTGATATCACGAATACATTAACTGATTCCAGCCGGATTGAACTCTAGTGATATCACGAATACATTAACTGATTCCAGCCGGATTGAACTCTAGTGATATCACGAATACATTAACTGATTCCAGCCGGATTGAACTCTAGTGATATCACGAATACATTAACTGATTCCAGCCGGATTGAACTCTAGTGATATCACGAATACATTAACTGATTCCAGTCGGATTGAACTCTAGTGATATCACGAATACATTAACTGATTCCAGCTGGATTGAACTCTAGTGATATCACGAATACATTAACTGATTCCAGCCGGATTGAACTCTAGTGATATCACGAATACATTAACTGATTCCAGTCGGATTAAACTCTAGTGATATCACGAATACATTAACTGATTCCAGTCGGATTGAACTCTAGTGATATCACGAATACATTAACTGATTCCAGCCGGATTGAACTCTAGTGATATCACGAATACATTAACTGATTCCAGCCGGATTGAACTCTAGTGATATCACGAATACATTAACTGATTCCAGCCGGATTGAACTCTAGTGATATCACGAATACATTAACTGATTCCAGCCGGATTGAACTCTAGTGATATCACGAATACATTAACTGATTCCAGCCGGATTGAACTCTAGTGATATCACGAATACATTAACTGATTCCAGCCGGATTGAACTCTAGTGATATCACGAATACATTAACTGATTCCAGCCGGATTGAACTCTAGTGATATCACGAATACATTAACTGATTCCAGCCGGATTGAACTCTAGTGATATCACGAATACATTAACTGATTCCAGCCGGATTGAACTCTAGTGATATCACGAATACATTAACTGATTCCAGCCGGATTGAACTCTAGTGATATCACGAATACATTAACTGATTCCAGCCGGATTGAACTCTAGTGATATCACGAATACATTAACTGATTCCAGCCGGATTGAACTCTAGTGATATCACGAATACATTAACTGATTCCAGCTGGATTGAACTCTAGTGATATCACGAATACATTAACTGATTCCAGCCGGATTGAACTCTAGTGATATCACGAATACATTAATCCATATCACCCATACTATGTGGATGATCGGCTTTCCAACCATTTAGTTCGACGTGCTGGGTTGGCAAGTCGAGCTGACTATAACGTCTGCTATCTCACCGACATCTGTACATTATATTGTCTGTTTATTACAACTATGTTTGCGGTTTGCAGTTATTATGGTATAGCTGTTGCAATATTTATTACAAAAGTAATGTCGTGAGAATCTGAATCTACTAAAACTATATACATTTTAGTATTTCTGTATACAAATGCAACGGTTGCTAATGTGTACGTCGTATAATACATACATTATCGACTATAAATATTCAATGAAGTATGTATTTAATGGTCCCCGCTAATGATTACATTCAACGATCATCATCATCAGGTGCCATGTCGGCTGTCGTAGGCGGTCATGGCTCTCCACAGCTCTCTGTCCACAGAATTATGTATCAAGATCGTTGTTATTTCCCTGCCGTGCCAGGTTGTCAAACTGTCTAATATTCACTTTGATCTTGCAAGGTGTGTTATTTTGTTTCTTTGAAATAACCATTACTTCTGTTTTCTTGATGTTTAGGAAGAGGCCTTTCTCTTTACTTTCTGTGACTACTACATTAATTAAATCTTGAAGGTCTTCCTCACTTTGTGCAATCAGAACAGTGTCATCCGCATATCACCAATTATTTATGTGATGTCCTCCCACTAATATTCCTGGGATATCTACTATTGCACGCAATATGTTTTAAGTGTATAAAGAGAACAGGTCTGGTGAAAGCACACATCCCTGTCTGACTCCTTGTTTTATTTGTTGAAAAGGGCCAATTTGATTTCCTACTCTTATTGCTGCTGTTTGTTGGCCGTACATGTTTCTGATTATTCTTAAATCCTTGCTGTCAATGTTCAAATTAGCTAGCATGTGTATATTTTCGCTATGTTTAACTTTATCAAATGCTTTCGTATAGTCTATAAAACAGAGGTACAGATCTGTTTTTACATCTATAGACCTCTCTATTAGTGTTCTCAATATATAAATAGCATTGTTGGTACTTTTGCCTTCTACAAAACCACATTGTTATAAATGTATTTCTGATTTTATTTTGTTTCTCACTCTCTTCATGATTATTCTGAGAAGTATTTTGGCTATTTGGCTCATGAGGCTGACTGTACGGTGTTCTTCACATTCAGTGGTCCCGGATTTATTAGGTAAGGCTATAAATATGAACCACATTAAGTCATCGGGTATGTTTCTGCTGTTATATATGTCATTCAGCAATTTTGTGATTATTTCAACTCCAAAGTCATCTAAAGCTGCTAATTTTTCTAATGTGATATTGTCTAGACCTGAAGCTTTGCCATATTTCATGTGTCTTAGTGTCTCCATTATTTCTGCCTTGAGTATTCATGGACCCTCGTCGTTATATTGTATGTTTATCTCGGGACTATTGTCATCATAAAGTTCTGTTATATATTCTGACCATCTCTGTAATATGTGATCTTTTTCCATTAATACCTACCCTGTCTTAGATTTTAGACACCCTATAACTGTTTGCGTTCTCTTTCCTGTATCATCTCAATTTTCTTATATAGTAATGTTGTATCTCTTGGTTGTAATGCAATTCTATTTCTGTGCATTTCTTGTTCTGCCAGATTTCTTTTGCTATTTTGCATTTCTATCTTATCTCGTTATGTAATTTCTAATATTCCCCTATCTTGTATTTTTCCTTCTGGTGCTCATCAAGTCTAATATTTCATCAGTCATCCATTTTTGTTTTTATATATGTTTTACTTTTGGTATTATCTCTTCAGATGTTTGGTTTATCGAATGTTTTAGCATGTTCCATTGATCTTCAATACTCTGAATCTTTGCAATGGCATTGTATCTATTTTGTACAATTATGTTGTATCTTTTTTTACTGTCAGCATCTGATTTCAATAAAGCTAAATCGAATTTCATATTTCTTGGTGATCTCTTGATCTTCTTTAATCTTATACACAATTTCCCCACCAGTAAGTATATGATCACTGTTGCATTCAGCACCTGGCCTTGTTTTCATAGATCTAATGCTGTTTCTATGTCTTTTAGAGACGAAAATGTTATCAATTTGATTCCGTGTATTATCTCCTGGGCTAATCCATGTACACAGTCTTCTTGGATGTTGCTTGAACCATGTATGCCCTATTATTAAATTATGTGCCTGTGCCCACTCTATCAATAAATCACCTCTTTCGTTCTTAATTCCTAAACCAAATCTTTTTTTCAAATCTTACATTTCTGTTTCTCCTACTTATGCGTTCAAGTCCTCCTTTACTATAGTTACTTCATGACTTTTACACTGTTTCATTGCGGTTTCTAGATCTTCATAGAAAATTTCTATGTCCTCCTCTGAACTGTTTGATGTGGGTACATATACCTGTACAATGTTGGTATCCAACGGTTTTTCTGTTAATTTAACTAATATTACCAGATCCGATATTGCCATGAAACCCTTCACCGTTTTTCCTGTTTCTGTGTCTAATAGTACGCCTACCCCCCTCTCGTGTTTTTGTCCTCCTGAGTATATGACTTTAAATTAATCTGACTGTATCTCTCCTGCCCCTGTCCATCTCATTTCGCTCATTCCTAAGATATTTACGTTCATTCTTTCCATTTCTTGCTTGATGTTGTCTAATTTACCACAACGTGCTAATGATCTGACGTTCCATGTTGCAATCCATATTCAACGATAGGAAATTAAATTAGTGTTGTCTTTTATGTATAAATTTTTAACCAATTATACAGTTTCTTTACATGGGTATATTGGATCGATAACCTTCAATTAAAATGTAAATTGAATTAAAAACCAACCAATTGCCTAGTAACACGGAAGGCGTCAAGAATGGCGGCTAAATTTAAGATGGCTGCAGTCTTAATACAGACGGATAGCAACTCTTGAGGAACAGCAAGCCACAGCCAAATAGCGAAAGACTGAAGAAAAAAAAACAAGTTAATTATAATATTTATACTGTTAATTCTCTTCTTCTTCTTCAGCGTTCATTCTCAAACTCCCCCTGGATCTCTCTTGTAGCAGGGCCATGCACCTACTAGATATCCAGCAGGATGTAGTCCAGAGAATGAAAATGCGTTATGTCGCCGTTTTATTAGCACCAATGGCCCGACATATTCGTCTTCCGTGGTATACTGTTAATTCAACATTGGACAATGTATGGTCAAAGGAAGAAAGGGATTTATGGAACATTGAACCCATCAAAATACACAAGAAATTTTTTAAGCACATCCTACTTTTTATTAACAATAATCTACAATAAAGCACGTGACGCAATTCTATTGACAGTATATCATGTGACTTTTTCTCTCCAGAACGTTATCTTCCCAATGAACTCCTTGATCCTTCCTTCTCTATCTTGGGCGATGCGGCTTGCATTTCCCAACGACGTTTTCATGTTATCTTTAATGTCGTCAGTCCATCTACTTCTTGGTCTGCCCTTTCTCCACCTTCCAAGTGCTCTGCCCTCCATTATTTGTCTTTCTAAACAGATGTGTTTCTTTATATGACCAAACAGGTGTAGTTTTCTTATTGCTATTGTGTTTAGTAACCAACACTGGAATCTTCAATGTGTTTATAATATCTGACTTTCTCTTTTTTTTTTCCATGATATTCTAAAATATCTTTCTGGAACATTTCATCACAAAGACGTTAATCTTCTTTGCCGCTGTTTTGCTTAGGGCCGATGTTTCACAGCCGTATGTTGCAACAGGAAAAATAAATATTTGTAGCAATAGCAATTTTCGTTTCTATTTTGTTGTTTTTTCCATATATTTTTCAACTGTGTTATTTTACAAAATGATATTGCCAATCTCTTCTTTATCTCTGCCATGTAATCTCCTTCACCGCTGATGTTTGCTCCTAAGTATTCGAATTTTTCGAAATTTCTAGACACAATATTTCCGTAAATTGCCATTACTTTCGAGAATGAACACCGTAAAAAGTACACATTCATTTTCGTTGGCCATTAAGGCGGAGGCCCAATGACATTTATTGACAGTAATTAAACTCTAACTGAAATCTGGTCCACCAAGATATACTGAAACCAAAGAAAAGTAACTGTTCAAACTTGAAGCTTTTTATCTGTATTAAAATGAAAATACTCTGAAACATTTCAACAAGAGAAAGTGTTGGCTTACAGACGAAATGAAACCTGGCAATCCACTTTGTAAACTAAAATTTTGCTCCCAGGAGGAGAACTTACTTTTGTTTCATTTCGTTTGTTATTATTTTTTTTTTGTGGAAAACAGTTCTAGTAATTGGTTACATTGGTCGCGATCTGACAATCTGGCCTGGTTGTGTCGTTAATCACATTTTTGTTGGTATAATTTCTAGAAATCCTGATAAAATAATCATCACACCCCTTCCCCCCCTTCCCCAATCGTCTACAACACTGTGCCGTCCGTACAGTGTTGAATACTTTAAATACTAATTCATTCACAGACGACACCTAGATACAGGAACAGAGACGCATCAAAAATAAGGGGGGTATTTCCTTCAGAATTTCTTGTATTGATCCTATTCTCACAAATGTGGCTAGAAAAAAGCAAATCCTTCCTTTTGCTAGTTGTCCTCGCTGATCTCATGCAGCGTTACTTATCTTCATATATCTGACGTTTTCGTGATTTTCCTTGGAAAGCAACAAAACGTATACGCAAATTGACAAATACTCAGTCGCAAATGACACGATGTATGAGATCAACACGCAGGGTTATTTCGGAGATGGATTTTGTTAACTGGTTGGTTGGCCTCATATGGTTTGCCTCATATGGTTTGCCTCATATGGTTGGCCTCATATGGTTGGCATCATATGGTTGGCCTCATATGGTTTGCATCATATGGTTGGCCTCATATGGTTGGCATCATATGGTAGGCCTCATATGCACCTTTTCAACCTAGGAATAAATTCCTATTTGATTATATCAAGACGTCTGAAGTCTTTTATTATTGTTGCTTGGCTGCCTGGTTGTCGCTATGGTTGTGGTGTCCAAACAGGTAGCAGCTGTGACTTCTAGCTATAGTCTTAAAAAGGACTGCATTGTGGCGTGTTATTTGTACTGTGAGATTTGTATTGTTGTATTATGTTATAGCCTGGTTGTGGTAATCATTAGAAAGATTTTTAGGGTGGTCTGACTTGGGGTGTTCGTCTGGGTGTCGTCGTGGGGTTTTCTGCGATGCGGTGTTTTGTCAGTACTCTTTCAGGACGCAATTATTCCCGTGGTTTGGACGTAATTTATTTTAGGCTAAATTTTTGCACAACATCATGATTTAGGAACACGCTTCCTGAAGACTAAGTATTAGATATGGAAGGCCATATATGGTACCAAAAGAAAGATAATTGAATGTGGAATCCATATACAGTATAAAAATATAAGAATTGTAAAAACAAAATACAAACATTATACAACAAACAGGGATGTTAGATGAAGGGAAAGTTTGTTGACATGCCTTATGTTCTACTTACCCTCAATTTTACTTGTCTTCAAATGTTGATATCCAATCTGACTAAACTACATGCATTGACTGTTCATTTACTGATCATAATTAGTTTATTTGAAGTAAATCTATCAACTGCCTAGTGTGTTATGCCATTTGCTGTGTGTCATGACCAATTTCAGGACCGAACAAAATTTAGGAAATATTCCCAAGTATTCATAGTATTAGATTTCCAAAGGTGAACTTTATTACACTCAATATTATCATTATGTCTCACTCTATTTTCTGTATAGCGTAGTGGAATATTATCCTTACTGTCATTGTCATCTAACTCTTCAGGAAAAAAAGGAAGTGTGAACAGTTTTAGATGTTTTTTGCTTTTGCCTATTATTAGGTCTAGGACTATTTCTTGTGCGATTTTAAACAAGTCGGTAACCTCCACTGTCAAAATCGAAAACATTGTATTTTACCGACACATCACTTGAAATAACATCTCCAATTATAAAACTCAAAGAATAATAAATCCCGATGTTTGCTAATTGTTAGAACTCTATTGCTAGTTCTAACTAGATGAAGCCATTTTATTAATTTCTGGAAAGCTGAATCTACCTTGTTCGAATTTTAGTTTGAAATAAATATGTCACGTGTAAAATCACACAGAAACACGATGGTTTACTTTTGTTAGCCAGATTTATAAATGTTAAACGGCTATATACGTTAATACTTGTCATTTACGAACCAAACGAAGCAAATTTAGATGGTATATATATATATATATATATATATATATATATATATATATATATATATATATATATATATATATATATATATGGAAGAACGATATATCGTGTTTACGTCCTGAAAGAGTTACGGGAGCGGTGCCATCTAGTTCTTCTTCTGCATCCTGCCTGAGTCTTCTCTATCTCTGTTTTCTTATCGTAGAGTTGAGATGAACTTAATAAATATTTTCCGTTAAATCCCGGCTATTTTTGGTAATAACAGACTCTTTTTGTGACGTTTATTATTCCATTTCGTATACTGTTTTATATTTAGATGTGAATAATTTATTGTTTTTCTCTATTGTCCATACATTCGGTCAACAATTGAGGAGAAGGAGTGGAGGTTTACAAAAGTTGACGTCAATAAAACTATTTTATGTACCAATTATATTTTTATAATTTTAAACATGTGTCGAAAAATATGAAAATAAAAGTTATGTCCTTCTTATCGTATATTTTATGATAAATAAATTTTGGTGTGTGTTTTTTTTTTGACCATAAATAAGCAGTAGAAAATAGGTTGACAACGGGGGAGGGTTAAAAAATTGGCTAAATTGGTTGACGTAATGTATGGACACTCCCATTAAAACCATTTCCGGTATCCTAAATGCGTAAACATTGTTTTTCAATTAGGTTATCAAGCTGTCCAGAGACAATGTGATCGGTTGTGAGAAAATCTCGATAAAAATCCACCAAAAACCACGAAACCGAAGATAATGTCAAATTTTGTAATAGGACATTAACATTAAAAAAATAGGTAATTTCTTCGTTTACTTGTTTTTTACCTTTCATTGGTGAGGGGCGAAGGGAATCAATTTTATGGACAATTTTAGCCCTCATTATGATTACATTTTTAATACTAAATGTCTTCTGATTTCTGGGAGGAGAAGAGTTTGATGGCTAATGTAAATCCCCAACCCCTTTTCTATGGCTCGTGAAGAATTGACTTTTTGGGTAAACAACCCCTTTCATTTCTGAAGACGTATCTACGACCCTAGTTGGAGGGGTCGTTGCTCTATAAAATCTATACCAAAGGTATCGGTGGCAGGAGAAACACTCGTAAAGAACGATGCGGTTAGTAGCAGAATGGCAAACCTTCACAACAGTCCTGTACATTGGTCCACAGATAGCCAGAAAAAAAAATAAGAATTATGTAAA
This sequence comes from Meghimatium bilineatum, assembly GCA_034231615.1. NCBI lineage: Eukaryota > Metazoa > Mollusca > Gastropoda > Stylommatophora > Philomycidae > Meghimatium > Meghimatium bilineatum. The sequence continues at coordinate 26,080,825 of CM067312.1, forward strand.
ATACGAACGACAGGATTTTAGTTACGAGCACAATGTTCTCTAATAGATGGGACATCTTGAATATTTAGTTTGGTCTACCTATGATGGCCCGTTCCCATCTCTTTTCTATAGATACATTGACGATGGGATAGGTATCACCGACATGTCCGAAGTGGAATTGTCTCGTTTTATCAACTTCATCGGCAGTTTCAACCCTGCTATTCAATTTACATCTAATATCTCCACTACTTCTGTCAACTTCCTTGACATCATTGTCACCATTCATCCCCCTTACCTTAGCACATCCGTTTACTATAAACCTACTGATGCACATGGCTGTCTGCTCTACACGTCTTCTCATCCTCCTGCTTGTCGCAACTCTCTACCGTACACCCAGCTTCTTCGCCTGCGTCGCTTATGTAGCGATTACGACGATTTTCTCGACAGGTCCTCTGAGATGATTGAGTTTTTCCGTAGACGATCGTTCCCTGACAGCATTCTTTCATCCGCTTGGCCCCGTGTGCGCCATTTGTCTCGTCTCGATACATTGACTAACTCTCAGGGTTCTTCCTCCTCCTCTGATAGGGTTAAACTTGTTCTTACCCTTCATCCCCATAACTCTTCTGTTCGACGCATCATGCTCAAACATTATTCTCTTCTCCAGTCTGATCCTGACACCCGTGACGCTTTCCATGACTTACCTCTGGTGGCTTATATGCGTGATAGCAATCTGAAGGACATCTTGATTCATAGCCACCTTAAGTCTTCTGTTCCTGACCATTTTGGCACTGTTCGTTGCTCACTTGTCCGTTGCTTTACATGTCCTTACGTAGTTCAGATGCGCTCCATTTCATTTCCCCAGGCCACTTTCTCCATCGATGAGGCCTTTACATGTGAATCCCGTAATGTCATTTACGTGATCATATGTAAACGCTGTGGCAAACAGTACATCGAGGAAACCGTCCTACGATTGAGCGATCGCTTTTGTAACCATCTTCATGCCATCAAGCACAGAACACCCACTCCTGTGGCCACACACTTCAACAGCGATGGTCATCATGGTGCGTTGGATATTCAGGTCACCACCATCAGATCTTGCACCAACGATGATAGATCTAGGTATGCTCTAGAAAATCGTCTCATTTTTAATTGCGTACACTCAAGCCTTTTGGACTTAATTCCGACCACTTATGTCTAGTACTGGGTTGTTGTGGCCTTTGTCTTTATTCTTTTTGTTCCGTCATTTACTCATCTTTTTGTTCGTTTCGTTTCCACATATATTTACGTTTTTATGTACTTTCTGACCTTCCGGCATATCATTTCCATATTTCCGTTGGACGTTGTGATAATTTTTCCATTCGTCGTCTTTTGATGTTTTGTTTGTGTCTTCATAAAGACATTTTGGTTGAAACGTTGAATGTGCTTTGTGTATTGTAATTTTTATGATTTCTTGTGTGCTCATCATTGCCCATCATTACCCACTAGTTTTAGCTATAGTCTGTCGTGTCCCATTGAAACGAAATATAAACCTGTGTATTACGTAAGTCTAATTCTAATAGATGGCGCGTTTTGTAACATGCATTTCTATAAATAGACATGAGTGTGAATGTGTTGTCTTATTATGTTATAGTTAAATATAACTTCACTGTATGCGTTTACAACCACCACTTAATGTATAGATACATCTATTATTCAATGTATAGATACATGTATCATTCAATGTATAGTCACATGTATCATTCAATGTATAGATACATATATCATTCAATATATAGTTTAATATATCATTCATTAAATAGTTACATATACCATTTATCATTCAATATATAGACACATGTATCATACAATGTATAGACACATGTATCATTCCATATATAGACACATGTATCATTCCATATATAGACACATGTATCATTCCATATATAGACACATGTATCATTCCATATATAGACACATGTATCAGTTTGTTCAGATTCAGGTATAGGTCTTAATATTCGATGTCGGTATTCAAAATGCTCAATCGGGATGCATCAATCTGTAATATCAGCTATGTAAACATTAGTCGCTGTTCGATTCCTTCACATGCTCCACTCACCCCACCGTAGACTGAGATAACAATCATGGCAACTACGCCGTCGTATTAATTTAGAAGTTACAGATAAGTACTGTTCGTCCAGCACTAATGATGGTGGGGATGAAAATTTGTAAAAAACCACGTTACGAAATTGAATTAGAGTTATGTCATTGACTATGTATTCCTAGATGGCTAGTAAGCAATATGCTCACCGTAAAGTCCTTAGTCTCTTGAGAGAACGAGTATCCTATAATCATAGTGTTTTATCTACCCCTCATTTTCTAACTAGTCTGCTCTGCGAGCCGCGCAATAAATGTTTCATTTTTTTAGATCATACTCCTTTATTTACTATATAAAGCAGTGTTTTGGCAACGTGGGGCCCACGAACCACAGGGAGCATTTTGACTGTTCAGGAGGTTTGGGGGGGGGGGAGATTCAGGATGGGGAAATAATTTAACTATTAATATAAAAAATATGTATATGTTATACAGGGGAAGCGTACACATTTTAGAAAGACGTAAAGGGTGGGACATAGTAGATACAGAAAGTTAGGAAACACTGCTGTTGAATGTTATTCATCTATTTTTTGCAGTGTCTACCCAGATATCATGATTTATTTTAACGGTTTTCAGTGAGGTTTTTATCGTGTATTTTGAGCACTTTGAGAGGCGTATGCCTGTCTATATCTCGTGGAGATTATATGGCTAACAAACATGTGTTTGTGTGAGAATGGTTTCAAAGGAAACCAGCTCTGTCAAAGACAGTGGTATCTGAAATCGTGTCTTGCCATCCGGTGTTCATTTCCCCTTCTGAAACAAAATGTGTGAAAGTGATTGGGCTTCCTCATGTGTCATCTAAACAAGGACAATCTTTCACCAGCGTATACCAGTACAAGTAAACACCACTGCTCTGTAAACATTCAGCTTAGTCTGTAGTCTAATGCTATTTATATTCCACATGCAACGCTCATGCTAGATTTTGTCAGGTGTTAGTTGAAACAAGACTTCTGTTTTCTCTGTATTAATAGTAAGCCAAAAGTTGATACAGACTTCGAAGAACTGATATGATGATATATATATCAGCCTCAGAGCTAGAAGTTAGTACACAATCATCAACAAATAGAAGATCCGCGATGTTGTTTGATTTGAAGGTATCTGCTCGAAGCCGTCAATTGTTGAACAGTTTTTCATATATACAATTTCTGATATCGAATTCTAGTATCAAAAAACCTGACTGCACATCCCATTTGCAGATGGCCATAGAAACCAATGAAACCAATGCCAGGTCGATAGCACTATCATCATCACCATCCCTGTTTGCCATTCTTGTTGTACGACCATCATTAATGCGCACCAGGTCTGTATCTGTTGGGATCTCCTAAAGATCTCTTCCATGTTTGTTAGAAGCATTGTTGCCCCATGCTGTACCTTTTGCATTGAAGTCCGTGCAAAAATAATCTCGCTTTCCTCGAGAAACGAATCACATGTGAAATGATGTGCTTAAGAAAGACTATCAGAATTATGAGATTATATAGTTTATTTCATTAGCTTCCTAGAGTAGTGGTTAAGCCATTCGCTTTACTGCCGGTCTCAAGCTCGAATCCCGGATCTCGACATATTGTCTACAAAGTGGATTATTTTGGAGATCCCTGTGGATTATTTTGGAGATCCCTGTGGATTATTTCAGAGATCCTTGTGGATCATCGCTTGAATCTCCGGAGTTACGTGCTATCACTGGACTTCCGGTGTCAACGTTACATGACACAGGTTTGAACGTTATTCGCTCAGTCGTCACTTGAGGATTATTTAATATCGTATCAACTGATATGTGGGTCATACAAAAGGAACGTTATACTATATACAGATCAGAAATGGATACAATTTCGAGTTATTGCTACACATATTGAACAGAAGTTGTTTATTTGAACAGAAATGCTCTTCAGAATACATCATGAGTATTCAGAGTTATTATTATAGAACCAAAATTATGTTCAGTTGAAAATTATAATATGTTGAAAATCATTAGCAACAAAGCTGGACTAAGAAGATGGATGGTAGTTTATGGCGGTCCCTATCGTGTTTTGTGTAGTATCTGTCTTTATGATTTATCTGATACTATTTGTAAACATTCTGCTATGCGACTATATGAACAAGACTTCATTATGTTCAGTTGAGAATTATAAGGAAATGTTGAATATCGTAAGCATGCAAACTAAACTAAGAAGGTGAATATGTCAACTCTTAGAAAAAAAACTGGTCTCCTACACGAGAAATAGCCCGCTGACTGTGAAGCGCCTCGTCGGAGGAAAGACAAGCAGTGGGTGATGTGATCAAACTATCAGTTCGTCTCGTAACATGTACACCCACCCACTCCCCCTGTATAGAAGGCTCCTCCAGTAGGCATTGCACCAAGCCGATATGTGAAGTCTCCTGGGTATGAAACAATGCTCGAAGAAACCTTCCCATTGGACATAGGAAGCAAGAGCTAATAGCTCGTAATTCTTAGTGACAGAATAATTAAAATTGTGCTGCTAGAACTTTTATGTGTACACGAATGTGATTTCAACATAGATTTCATACAAATGATTCTTTATCATAGGGTGAATAATCTTTTATGATAGGGTGAATAATCTTTTATGATATGAAGAATAATCTTTTATGATAGGGTGAATGATCCTTTATGATAGGGTGAATGATCCTTTATGATAGGGTGAATAATCCTGTATGATAGGGTGAATAATCCTTTATGATAAGGGAATGATCCTTTATGATAGAGAAATGATTCTTTATGATAGGGTGAATGATCCTTTATAATAGGGTGAACGATCCTTTATAATAGGGTGAATGATCCTTTATCATAGGGTGAATGATCCTTCATAATAGGATGAACGATCCTTTATCATATGGTGAATAATCAGAACTGGACGAAACAGCGTTGTCTGGTTCTGACTATATTTAAGCTGCATAATTTCTTTTTTCTCATCAACTTATAGTTCCTCATCCAATGGGGGCAGTCTAGTAACAGTACCACGCAATGATATAATATTATGCTATTGTTTTTCGAAAGTGAGAAGTAGATTTTGATATATGCAGGGCCGTGTCGTGCTGTGACGCATCAGGCGGCACCAACCAAAATACATTGTCGTCATTTTGAAAAAAAAAACATTCCAAAGGGGGGGGTAGCATTTTAATGACTTGCATCATACTGAGAAAATCTACCCCAAGATCCTGAATATGTGTTTAGATTTCGTAAGAGAAGTATGTTATCCTTTTTTCTTCTATCCACGTACTGCTCGCTTATCCTGGTTGCAATGTGTATCTGCAGTTGTAATATACGTTTATAACGCATGTCAATAACGCCACCGGTCTGCCTCATGTAGGTTTTGTCATCCACGGTGTTGTCAGTGGACAACATGTAGAAATGTATTGATGTATGCATTCAGTAGTTGATGAAATACTTCAGAAAACAAAATGGATGTTAGTGCTACCAAAACTATGGTAACTGCAAACATGTAACAATTGATACTTTTACTGATATTTCAACAATCAATGTTATTATACGATAGTAATTAAAGCTTGGTGTCTTCACCACTGAACAGAGGCAAGTATGAAATAATGAAGAATGAGGCTATTAGGGCGGTCATGTGATGCAGTTATGATACTTTTATCACTGGCATTGGATTCTTGTTACATCTGCTAGGCACCAGGGAACGACATCGAGTGACACAGTTAATGGTATATCTTAACTATACCAACCTCTTTTACCACTTACACCAACGTATCGATAACGTATCGCAAAGTGCGAACGTATTCAAGCATGGAAGGTCATGGGTGCCAGAAACAGACATCATGTTTCTTCAGAGTGCGTGAATTTAAATAATTTTTAAAAGGCAATTAGTGGATGGAGATGAAAAAAAGGAAACTATCAATGCTTAATGTAGTGGTGAAATACTATAGTGAGGGATAATTATTACCTGATATAAGGACAGGGTAATGAAAAAAATGTATCCACTTTTGCACTATCAGCTACCAGATACTATCATATACACAGCTAGATGGTTGAGTCAGGAGAGAAGAGAACTAACAGTGAAGTGAACCAGAAGAGAAGTGACCCAAAAGAGAAGTGAACCAGCAGAGAAGTGAACTAACAGAGGAGTGAACCAACAGTTAAGTGAAATAACAGAGAAGTGAACCAAAAGAGAAGTGAACTAACAGAGGAGTGAACCAACAGAGAAGTGAACATACAGAGAAGTGAACCAACAGAGAAGTGAATCAACAGAGAAGTGAAGAGTTTTGTTGTCTTCGTGAATGACATGAAAATTGTTGGCCACATTATGAGAATGCATCACGACAAGTTGCACGTACAGGCATATACCCAAATGAGATCAGTACAAAGCCAGTGGAAGGCCACGAAAAAGATCAGGGGTGAGGGTAAAATTGTTATCTTCTCTGGAACTATCCAAAAATCATATTATCAATATCTGACTGAGACTTTGCGTGTGCACACTGCTTGATGATTACTGACACAGATTACAGAGAAATTACGAGGAAATCATTATTCTAACAAGCTGGTTTATAGTGAACAAATATGCAAGTATTTACATTTTTCTTCTTTTTATTTCGTTCGCCTGGAAAGTGCTTACATCTGAAACTCTGTTTCTTCTATAAACGTGACTGTGTTTTGTAATTTGTACAGAGGTCCGTATAGGTTTTCTTTCACTGTCGCTTCTCTGTGCTAGTGTATGTGTCTCAGCATTTCATATTCCGGGCAGTCTTAAAGAATATGTTTTTCTGTCTGAGGTACCTGTCCACATGTAGGCATTTTCAATATGTTTTCGTGATCGCACTACATTTCATAGATGCACAATGACCAATGACACAACTTTGTAGAAGCACAGTGACCATTGATACAACTTTATTGAAATACAGTGACAACGACACAAATTATAGAAGCAAAGCGATTCCCAACCCCTTTTTATGGAAGCAGTTTACCCAGTATAGTAAACAAAATAGTTTATTTTAAATAATATAATAGAAAACACATGGATATAAATGTATAAGCTTTAAACTTTGCATTTGAGTTTTTTAACGGGTTACTAACATGTATTGTGTGTTTTTTCTTTTGTTTTTAAAATAAAGTAACATTGACAATACATTTTCATAGAGAAATGTAGAAGTTAAAGGAGTAACACTGAAATGAAAACGGCATTAAAATCAATATCTATTCATTGTGTGAGGCGGAAATCCCAAAGACAACTCTGGTAAGCCTCAAACGACCCATGGGTTGTGTGAACCGTTGAAGTTGAATCCCAATGACAACAACACTGAAAATACAAAAATAACGTTTCAAGTCATTCGAAATGAGGCATACATTCAACTTCATGTAAGTCTTAAAGACAAACCTTGGATATGTCTCATGCTGGTTGTGAGTGTTGGGTTCACACTCACACTTACACTGTAACCATCGGCTGATAGAGAAGACTTAACGGCTAAACGTAAACAGGCCTTCATTCAATAAGTGTATGATTATTATCTGGCTATTCATTGGACACTAATTATATAATTGGAGTCTTCGGCACATAACCAAGGCCAACCAATTAAACATACGGCAATATTCACAACCCGCATTCTAGGTCATCCGTCCACAGGTCTTGACTAGAGCCCGGTCGTGGTTATACCAGTACATCTCCGAATAATATAACTACTGACGCATACAGAGCACATACTATCGTGAAAACACTATCGGTGGTATAGAAGATCTTCCAACAGAATTAATTAGGACCCCATTCGTTACATTTTTTATTATTGTTTGGTTCTCGGTTGGTCACTATTTATATAATTGGATTGGCCTTGACTATTTTTTGCATGTGATTCCAAGTATTTAAATAGTGACCAACCGGATTCTAAACAATAATCAAAAACGTAACTAATGGGCTCCTAACTAATTATGTTGAAAGGTCTTAACTGTGACGGCCATGCAGTAGCTGTGGTTCCTGGCGTACAAGGAGATGGTTCTATCAACGTTTGAGATATATATGTTTATAATTTCTCGCTGTTCCTTTGCAGTATACACTGGATGTATATGATAATTATATATTCGTGTGATATAATTGTTAGGTTGCTAATACACACACACACATAAATATCTATCTATATATATATATATATATATATATATATATATACATATATATACATAATGTGCCCGTATATTGTCTTTTATGGTGGTGGTGGTGGTGTGTAGTGTGTTTTATTCATGAAATATTTGCAAACATCATTATTAAAGCTATATAATTGTATTTTCTCTCGAATTCATTTCCATTGGAATCTAATATAAAAAATATGACTTGTTCTATTCCAGGTTGGATATCAGTACAGAAGGAGTATTCTGAAAGAGAAATGTAGACTTGTTACTTTCAATGGTCAGTCGATGACCAGCAAAATTACTCAGCGTGGAATATGTTTCAGACAAAAGGTTCAGATAAAATACATAATATTGTAAATATGGACGTTATAGTGGCTGTGATAGCAAATTCTGAGAGGGATTTCTACATCTGAATTCAACAAAATGTCATACATTCTGTGTCTATTTTCCATAATCAGCTATCCTGAAAATGTTTCATGAAAATTCCATTTGTTCATAGTGCATTGTGTACTGTGTTTGACTACTTGATTTAGCGCTGTACATTGTGTAGTTCATTGTGGTTATACAACTATTCTAAAGTCTTGCAATGTATTACAGACATGACTAGTTGATAAGATAGTGAACCTGCTACATGTACCATTCACCTACCACCTTGAAGGTACATAATTTATTCCCTAATGTTGAAGAGGATTTGTAAAGCTCGCGCATGCAGTACTGTAAATAAAATAACTGACCTGTCTCAACATCCCTCACATGTTTTCAGCCTTGATAACCAAAACAAACAAATGTTTGCCATTGATAGTAAAATAATGGAATATCGGTTATAGTAGCTCATTCATAACCAAAGTTAACCACAACACGTCTTCAACAAACCTTACCTGGAGAAAACCTGTGTTAAATATCTGCCCTAATGATGTTTGCTGTTCTGCTCTACGCCTTCTTATGGGTATGGATAACCCAGGTTTACTCGACTGCCATTGCAAATGATACTATTAGAAGCAGGTGAGTATTCTCTAGTCTCAGAATGCAAGTGTATCAGACAGTGATAGGCAACAACGACATCGAAAAAAATGCAATCTTTTGAATGTAATAGTGCACGAATATAGTCACTTTACATGAGCTAAAGTGCGAGAGATCAGCCAAGAGAGAGCTAACAATAAATTTAATTCATAAAAACTAAGATAACATGCGGGCAACAAGAAAGAACTGAATGTACCAGTGCATTAAATTTCACATATCATTCAGACTAAAACTATCCAACTGTTATTTCTCATATTTAATCGTGACTACCAGTCCCAACAGTCGTTTTAGATAACCAATTATCGATTCCGGTGGTAGCTGTAAAAAGCCACTTCCAACTCCAGTTCCTATAGTCGTTCTAGACACCTTCCAACTACCAGCCCTTAAAGTCGTTCTAGACACCTTCCAACTACCAGTCCTTAAATTCGTTTTAGACATTCCAACTACCAGCCCTTAAAGTCGTTCTAGACACCTTCCAACTACCAGCCCTTAAAGTCGTTCTAGACACCTTCCAACTACCATCCCTTAAAGTCGTTCTAGACATCTTCCAACTACCAGCCCTTAAAATCGTTCTAGACACCTTCCAACTACCAGCCCTTAAAGTCGTTCTAGACACCTTCTAACTACCAGCCTTTAAAGTCGTTCTTAGATACCTTTCAACTACCAATCCCAAAAACCGTTCTAGATAACCAGTTTAACTACCAGCCTCTACAGTTCTCTAGATGCCCTCCAACTACCAGTCCATACAGTTTTTCTAGATTAATATTTCCAACTACCAGTCCCTACAGTTGTTCTAGATAATTATTTCCAACTACCATTCCCTATAGCTGTTCTAGATAACCACTTTAACTACCAGCTTCTACAGTTCTCTAGATGTCTTCCAACTACGGATCCATACAATACTTCTTCTTCTTCTTCAGCGTTCGCTCTCAATTAACCACAGCGAATATTTCGTGTGATTTCCGCCGGGGAGCGTGAAGTACGTTGTGCTGCAAGTTCCACAGTAGAACTGTCATTATTTGCACCCCGGTTGGCCACTTGTGGTCAGGACGTCCGAGGTCCAGCACATCCGTTTTCGTCATTCCTTTATATCGGGTTTGGTCCCTAGTCCGTGACAGCCTGTGTATCTGTCGCCGGGCACGCTGGTGTGTAGTGCCTCTTCGCCAAGACGTTTGTCGAGCGCGTCTATCTGGTACGATGTGTTCCACGGTCTATGAACCCATCTCGTGCAATTGGACGTACTCTGCCTGTGTCCATCGGGTACTGAACCGTTTCTCATCCGCCAGCCTGATTCCGTATGAGGAAGAACTCGTCTGACGAGTTGGACCCTGGCTCGTTCGCCCTCCTACCCGAGGCGTCGTTCACAGACATCGTGAACCCTCGTCCAAGTTCGAGTCTCACACCACGCGTTTGAGAGCAAGGCGTTTTAGAGCTGAACAACCTTGTCCCAATAGCTCCTGAGCCCATCTGGTACTGAACCCTTTTTCTCTGCAAGTGTTTCCGGTATAGGAAATCTTGACAGTAGAGCTGGGCCAGGGCTAATATAGTTGTCCCTTTCGTGCCTGAGCCCATCAGGTACTGAACCCTTTCTCTCTGCAAGTATATTTCCGGTATAGGAAATATTGACAGTATAGTTGGGCCAGGGCTGCCATCGTTGTCCCTTTTCTGCATAAGCCATCGCGTATGGATCCTTTTCTCTTCGCGAGCTTATTTCCGGTTTTGGAAGACTCGACGTTAGAGTTTGGTTAGGTCTTCTTGCTTTTCTGAATGCCCATGATTGGGTATGGGTCTCTCCCTATAAGGAGCACAGCTAACTAGAAGCTCGTCTCGAGCTAACAGAGCTTGTAGTTCCCCTTTCCTAGCAACTTTTCCTTTCTATTTGAAATTCGCGCTGCCATCTGGCGCTATTCTGCCTTTCATTGTGTCATTGTACTCAGTAAGACATCTATTAGTCTCTCGACATGACATCAATCTCCACGTACCTTTTACATTGGCCGCCCCTCCAATGCCCAGCATCACTGTATGTCGACAGTGTCACTGTATGTCGACAGTGTCACTGTATGTCGACAGTGTCACTGTATGTCGACAATGTCACTGTATGTCGACAGTGTCGCTGTATGTGGGGATGCAAATGGTGTCGGAGATGTTGTCTGACTCTTATGCAGTCAAATCTCTTTCCATCTGCTACCTCCACATTCTCGGACACGATCCTCAAATGATTTGGCCAGAACCAGCTCGAGCTGCTGTATTTCTGTTTCCAGTGTGCACCGCGTGGAGGTACATTTGGGATCTTGGTTATCTGCTAACCCTGGGTCCGCCTAGAGCAATGCGTTCCCTTTGCACCCCCCCCCCCCACAATACGCTTGACACCTACAAACTTCTATTCCCTTAAACGTTCTATAATAATTTCCAACTACTAGTCCCTATATTCGCTCTTGGCACCTTCCAATTACCAGTTCTGATAGTCCTATACCAGCGTTTCTGGAACTGTGAGGCTCGGGGTTCTATAATAAATGGTGATGAACAGGCTAGTCGTGAGCATTTAAAGTTATTTTTGTATCTGATTTCATATTCGCGAGCTGAGTACACGCGTACGACATACTGAACATGCTTTGGATATTATAATAAAGTTGTCAAAATATTACATCTATAATAATGAGAATTATTATTTTAGATTATAAAGATATCTGAAGCGTTGTGCACGCTAATTTCAGAAGATTAATAAGAGGCCATCAAATCGGAAGCAAAACTGAAATACCAAAATAGCTCAAATTTATAAATCCGCCTTTCTCATGTGAGTCACTGAACAAAGCTGTGTTATGACAGTGAACGTCATCATTGGGGTCCATAATTTCGGGTAAATTATCTTCGACTACATGTATCTTCATTCATATTTATCTTAATTCACATTTATCTTCTTCAAATTTACAAATGTAATGCCAACCGACAAAGTTAAAGCCAGACTTGGAATTAATATTGATAACAGTGTTTTAGAAGAAGAGGAAATATTTAGGAGCTAATATAGTGTCGTAGACTGGGCAGTCGAGATCAGAAGGAGAACAGCAATACAGATGTCCAAATTAAAACAACTGAAAAAACTGTGACACTGTGCAAACAAGGGAACTACGGTATGTTTTTTCACTTCCATGTGTGTTACCAGTGGCAACCTACGGTTGCGAAACATGGCCAATAAATAACACCACAGCCAAGAAAATAGAGGTTTTTGAAATTAAGTGTTGTAGAATTGTCCTGAGAGAATCATGAACAGCAAGAAAGACCAACCAAAACGAGCTAAGAAAAATCAATGTTCAAGAAGACTGGTTTCTAAATACCATATTAAGAATGAAGTTTATTGGTCTTATTGTTGTTGTTGTTGTTGTTTTGTTTTTTTTGGGGGTTTTTTTTGCCGTGTGGAAAGATACAATTCCATAGGAGAAGTGTTGTTGGAGGGGACGATGGAAGGCAGTAGAGGCAAATGTCGACCAAGGCGTCGCTGGATAAGAGATATTCAGGAATGTAGTAACATGTCGCTAGAGGAAAGGGGGGGGGGGGGCAACTTGCCAGAGTCTGTGGGAATTTCAGGAGATTCATAAGAAAGTTGACTTCATTCACATCTTCATTCACATTTTCATTCACATCTTCATTCACATCTTCATTCACATCTTCATTCACATCTTCATTCACATCTTCATTCACATCTTCATTCACTTCTTCATTCACATCTACATTCACATTTATCTTCATTCACATCTTCATTCACATCTTCATTCACATCTTCATTCACATCTTCATCCACATCTTCATTCACATCTTCATTCACATCTTCATTCACATTTATCTTCATTCACATCTTCATTCACATCTTCATTCACATTTATCTTCATTCACATTTATCTTCATTCACATTTATCTCCATTCACATTTATCTTCATTCACATTTATCTTCATTCACATCTTCATTCAAATGTATCTTCATTCACATCTTCATTCACATTTATCTTTATTCACATCTTCATTCACATCTTCATTCACCTGCATCTTCAGACACACTTAAACTGAGTAACATTTATCTTCAGTCACATTTATTCAGAAATGGCGCATATTTATTCAGAAAGTGACAGCAGAAATGCCGCATATTTATTCAGAAAGTTACAGCAGAAATGGCGCATATTTATTCAGAAAGTGACAGCAGAAATGTCGCATATTTATTCAGATAGTGACTGCAGAAATGTCGCATATTTGTTCAGAAAGTTACAGCAGAAATGGCGCATATTTATTCAGAAAGTGACAGCAGAAATGTCGCATATTTATTCAGAAAGTTACAGCAGAAATGGCGCATATTTATTCAGAAAGTTACAGCAGAAATGGCGCATATTTATTCAGAAAGTTACACCAGAAATGGCGCATATTTATTCAGAAAGTGACAGCAGAAATGTCGCATATTTATTCAGAAAGTGACAGCAGAAATGTCGCATATTTATTCAGAAAGTGACAGCAGAAATGCCGTACCTACGATGAGTGTCATTCATCATCATCAAGTGAATTATGTCCAGAACGTAGTATAGAATCCTATAGAATTTAATTCGCCGCAGTCTTGATCAAGCTGTCCTGCTTCTTGTATGTAAATGTGCAGGCATTCCTGAGCGTCATTTGCCCAACGGCGTCTTGGACGGCCTTTATCCCTATTACCTTCTATCATCCCCTCCAAAAACATTCTCTCCATACCTTCGTGTCTTTTTATGTGACCGAAAAAAATATAACTTTTACCTTATATGGTATTCAGAAGCCAGCCTTCCTTGACGTTGATTGCACTTATCACCTCCTGGTTTATTATATCTTGCTGTCCATGGTATTATCACTCATTGTAGTCTGTTAGTGTTTAATTAAAACTTCAAAACCTGTGTTCTACGTAAATAGTATTGTTGTTCCGTGTCACCGTAGTATTACCTTGTATTTATTATTGTATTCTCAGAATTCTTTTATAGCAATTTAATTCAAATGAAGTTACTCTCTTGGCTATTGGTTTATTTTGTGTCCATGCTTCGCATCCATATATCACCACTGAAAACACACATGTTCGTAGTAAGCACAGTTTGGTTGTTATGTTAGTACTCTGCAATAGCTTCTTTAGTATTTTAATTTTTACAGCGTTATTGCTATTTTTCTTTTAATCTCACCAACGCGCAGTCACCCACATTGTTTATATTAGTTCCTAAATAATCAAAATGTGTCACTTCTTCTAAGTTACAGTAATTTATTCACTCATTTTCCTTTTGCGCTGAAGTTAGCGCATATGGCAGAGGTCAATCTCTCCAATTCTGTCTGTTCAAAGCTATTCTGTGCAGTTCTTGAATAGTATGAATATTGGTTGCTTTACTTTCTCTAAGTATTGTTCTTCTGAGTGTTTCTTTTGGTCTACCCTGAATTAAAAAAGAATTGGAATGAACTGACTTCTGTTACACAAATCGGTCTAGACTTTACGATGTTAGTTGATTAATCCAACGATCGACGGAATTACCCAGACTTGATTAGAGAAACACCCTCCATCAACGGATGTTACTACCGGAAGTAATCTATATTAATCTATATTAATTGTGGGTCTTGATTTCGTTAGGTTACTCTAATTTTTGCCTTTTTCATGTTTAAAAACAAGCTATGCTTCTCGGTGAATTTTTAGGTTGACTTAATTATATCCAATTTATCTTGTTCGTTTGTTGTTAATAGCACTGTGCTGTCTGCAAATCTAATATCTGGTATCTACAGACTCCATATATGTATGGATCTAGTTCAGGCTTCACTGTTTCTTGTTTCACGTTTCTCATTATGTTTTCCGCATAGATGTTACACAAGTATGGACACAAGGGATAGCCTTCGTCTTACCCTTTTTTGTACATTAACCCATTCTGATCTTGAACCATCCAGTTTTACCGCTGCTTCTTGGTCTTTGTACAGCTCCTATATTAGTCATGTAATGTGTTTTGAGAAACTTATGTCGTAAACCCAGGACTTCCGGCCAAGATGGCAAGTGAGAATATATGTGTTTTCCTTAGTCATGATAAATTGGATGTTCCTCCTGAAAGAAAAGGCAAACTACTTGGGTAAAGTGCCAAGAAATTCTTTATGGATGTGGTAATTAATTCGTATGCGAATTATCGAGCGTTAATTTAGTTTACCACCATGTTAAACCACAATCTAGCAAAGCGGCAATCAACAGGCAGATGGAGCCACAGCAATGGCAATAGCAACATAGATAACATAATAAACAAGAACAAAGGTAGTGTAACGTTGATAGTGTCATTAAGTGATAAAATTAGAAACAATAACATCAGACAGATAGATAAAGCAATGCCAGTATGGAAATACATCAAGAGACAACAGATCAAGTAGTTTTCACACGCTTCCAGAACACAAACAGACAGCGTGCTACAGTTGGCCATGACACATCACGGCTATAAAGTCAGAGACAAACCATGTACAAGATGGACCACCGAGATAAAAAAAAACCACGGGAACAAGCTTACAAACAGCACACAGGACGACCATCTCCACAGAACTCTTCTACTATTGATGCCGCAATGTAAACAAGGGCCACAGCTTATAGATATAAAAAGACAGATAGATTAGATTAGATTAGATTAGATTAGATTAGATTAGATTAGATTAGATTAGATTAGATTAGATTAGATTAGATTAGATTAGATTAGATTAGATTAGATTAGATTAGATTAGATTAGATAAAGATAAAGATAAAGATAAAGATAAAGATAAAGAAAGGAAAGGAAAGGAAAGGAAAGGATAGGATAGGATAGGATAGGATAGGATAGGATAGGATAGGATAGGATAGGATAGGATTAGATAGATAGATAGATAGATAGATAGATAGATAGATAGATAGATATATAGATAGATAGATAGATAGATAGATAGATAGATAGATAGATAGATAGATAGATAGATAGATAGATAGATAGATAGATAGATAGATAGATAGATAGATAGATAGATAGATAGATAGATAGATAGATAGATAGATAGATAGATAGATAGATAGATAGATAGATAGATAGATAGATAGATAGATAGATAGATAGATAGATAGATAGATAGATAGATAGATAGATAGATAGATAGATAGATAGAAGGATAGATAGATAGAAGGATAGATAGATAGAAGGATAGATAGATAGAAGGATAGATAGATAGAAGGATAGGATAGGATAGGATAGGATAGGATAGGATAGGATAGGATAGGATAGGATAGGATAGACCAGGACAGGACAGACCAGGACAGGACAGGACAAGACAGACATGGACAGGACAGACAGACATGGACAGGACAGACAGACAGACATGGACAGGACAGACAGACAGACATGGACAGGACAGACCAGGACAGGACAGACCAGGACAGGACATACCAGGACAGGACATACCAGGACAGGACAGGACAGACCAGGACAGGACAGGACAGACCAGGACAGGACAGATCTGGACAGGACAGACCAAGACAGACCAGGACAGGACAGACCAGGACAGGACAGGACAGACCAGGACAGACAGACGGACCAGGACAGACAGACAGACCAGAACAGGACAGACCAGAACAGGACAGACCAGGACAGGACAGACCAAGACAGGACAGGACAGACCAGGACAGGACAGGATAGACAGACAGAGTACGAATAAATAGTGAGTTGGCGAAGAGGGTACAAGTGAAGGCATCACCAGAAGCATTCACAGGCTTGTTTATAACTTACTGCAAAGAGAATTCCACAAAGTGAGGGGGGGAGAGAATGTCCACCACAAAAAATTAAATTGTGGCTTGGAAGGTATCGTGTTATCTTGAAAGAAATAAGTGTTTACCAACATTGTTAGGGGGGTATCGCCCAGGAAAGTAGACATGGCAGAATGCAGCCATATTTGCGGAGGATGTTTTTGAGGTGTTCGATTCGCGCATGGAGACGTGCGGTCGCAATAGATCTTGAGGATGCGTACAATGGGGTGTCCTTGGATATCTTGATGCACCAGCTGTTAAATCTTGCAGTAAATCCTTTTGTCGTGCGTTGGGTTGGCGCCGCCCTGATGCAGAAGATAGTAGTTCTTAAGTGTGGTAACTGGATATCTGCACCAACGGTTATTAGCCCTGGTCTGCCACAGGGATCGCCTCTATCTTCTGTACGTTTCAATGTATACACAGTACATATCACTGGCAATCAAATCACAGGTGTTGGCAGAACGTCATATGCCGATGATATCCTGGTGTATAGACAGGGCAGAAATCGAAAAGAGTGCCTCTTGGAACTACAGAAGGAGCTCGACAGAATGACAAATTGGTGTGGAGATACGAGAGCAGTAGTTAATCCCTCCAAGGCATTCGTGACGTGGTTTTCCTTGAACAATCACATGGTAAAGACACCCATGCCACAAGTTTCGTTGTCCGGGAAAAGTTTAGAAAGAACTAGCACAATGAGATATATGGGTGTGTTTTTTTTTGACAGAAGCCTGAGTTTCAGGGAACATGTTGACCACATTATCATAAGGGCAGGCAAAGGCTTAGCAGCAATGAAGGTTATGGCTGCTGCGCAGTGTGAGGAGAGATTGTTATTTCTTTTATACCAGGGTTTGGTTGTGGCTGTGGTGGAATATGCACTGGCAATTCTGACTCTTAGCCAAACTCAGATCGAAAGACTGGATAGAATCCAGAATGCAGCAATGCGTATCATTCTGGGATGCACAAGAGACACATCGACAAGAGCTATGCGATACCTACTTGACTGCCCAACAGCTGAGCACAGATTACAGTTTTGCCGTGCACGGGCGTACCTTAAAATATATGCAGATAAGGAACACCCGTTGCATTTAGAAATACAGAAAGTTAAAGGCAGCAGATTCAAGAGAGGGAGGTCGTGGATGGGACGTGCTGAGGATGTCATACAAAGCGTGTGCAGATTGCAGGCTGTGGCTGCAGGTGTGGAATGGATAAGTCTACCCACGGATTTCGAAACTTGTTTGAGAGTAGTAATATCACTTAGCAGGGAATGCAGAGAATGGTGTCCCACAGCTGTGGAGAAAGAAGTGCAGGCTTTGGTCAGTGAGAATACCAAAGAGGAGGATGTGATTATATACACTGATGGATCTGTGATTAGACATGTTCGCAGTGCTTGGGCCTTCACAGCTCAGTGCGCAGGCAAAACGATCAAGGAGGAAAGTGGTGCCTTTGCGGTCACTACGAGTAGAATGACCATGGAGACTATGGCGGTGACCAGGGCATTTGAGTGGACACGCATACAGAAGGTAACGCAGGTCTGCATCTTGAGTGACTCTATGAGTATGATTAAGAAGGTACAAGTGGGTCTCGTTCGCGAACAGTGGATTGAGGCCTTGAGAAAGGCGAGTCAGAAAGTGGTTACATTTATTTTCGTGCCGGGACATGTGTGCGTTCGAAGCAATGAAAGAGCGGATCAACTGGCATCATGCGCGATTGGGACACAGGGCGATGGGGCAATGGATAGCGCTGACATATTGAATTTCTTAAGAGATATAACACGCGAGAGTGAGACTAATGTGGATGATGATTCCTTTTCAATGGCTAAGATTAAGGATCAGGGATTGAAATGCGGTGTTGCTAGAAGTGAGCATTTTGGAGGGCGCAGAAGAATGATGGTCAACCTGCATGGGACAGGTACTGTCAGCAGACGTGTAATGGCGGATACGCCGAAGGAGAGATCGGAGCAACTATGGACGTGTCCAGTTTGCAGTGATGATGATCCTACGACTAACTAACTAATGTCCACCTGCTTTACTTCACTTTTTACTTTAAAAGTACCTGATGAATTACCATTGAACAATATGTCTGCGTGGATGCCTTATTAAAGGAGACGATCCAATTTAATAGTGTCGGTTGTCGACCAATGCTTTCTGTGACTTTATTTAGTCCCGATTTACCGACTCCAAGCAGTTTAAACAGCAATCAATTATTGTCTAACATCTGCCACAAACATGTATAGTTTTTATCGGTAATTGATCCGATATTTAGAATTATGTATGACGAATAGCCGTTATCTAACATTCTACAAGACGAATATCGGTTATTTAACATTGTACATGATGAATATCCGTTTTCTAGCATTCTGTATCACGAATATCTATTATCTAACAATTCTATATGACGAATATACGTTTTCTAGAAATAAATATTCATCCTTTTTCTAGCATTACATATTATGAATATCCATTACATAACATCAATATGATGAATATCCGTTATCTAACATTCTGTATGACAAATATGCGTTTTCTCTAACATTCTATATGATAAATAAAAATAAAACCAGAGATAGCAGAAGAACCATGCGAATTCGTAGAACAAAAAGGCACAAGAAATGTCCTATATATATATATATCATGCTCAAACATTATTCTCTTCTCCAGTCTGATCCTGACACCCGTGACGCTTTCCATGACTTACCTCTGATGGCTTAGAGGCGTGATAGAAATCTGAAGGACATCTTGGTTCATAGCCACCATAAGTCTTCTGTTCCTGACCATTTTGGCACTGTTCGTTGCTCACGTGTCCGTTGCTATACATGTCCTTACGTGGGGTGCAAAGGGAACGCATTGCTCTAGGCGGACCCAGGGTTAGCAGATAACCAAGATCCCAAATGTACCTCCACGCGGTGCACCCTGGAAACAGAAATACAGCAGCTCGAGCTGATTCTGGCCAAATCATTTTGGGATCGTGTCCGAGAATGTGGAGGTAGCAGATGGAAAGAGATTTGACTGCACAAGAGACAGACAATATCTCCGACACCACCAGCATCACCACATATAGCGATACTGTCGACATACAGTGAAGCTAGTCAGTCCAGTCCGAACATTGGAGGGGTGGCCAATGTAAAATGCACGTGAAGGTAGATGCATGGCGAGAGACAAATAGATTTCATACCGAGTACAATGAAACAATGAAAGGGCAGAACAGCGCTAGAGGGCAGCGCGAACTGCAAATAGAAAGTGAAAAGTACCTAGGAAAGGGGAACTACAAGCTCCGTCAGCTCGAGACGAGCTTCTAGTTACCTGTATTCCTTACAGGCAGAGACCCAGACCCATCCATTGGCGTTTGGTAAAGCAAGAAGTCCTAACCCAACTCTTATGTCGAGCCTTCCTAAGCCGGAAATATGCTCGTGAAGAGAAAAGGTTCTGTACCCGATGGGCTTAGGCAAGAAAGGGACAACGATGGTAGTCCTGGCCCAACTCTACTGTCAAGGTTTCCTATAACGGAAGTACACTTGCAAAGAGAAAGGGTTCCGTACCCGATGGGCTCAGGCACAAAAGGGACAACGATTTAGCCCTGGCCCATCTCTACTGTCAGGTTTTCCTACGCCGGAAATACACTTGAAGAGAGAAAGGGTTCATTACCTGATGGGCTCAGGCGTTATTGGGACAAGGACGCTCAGCTCGAGAACGCCTTGCTCTCAAACACGTGGTGTGAGACTCGAACTTGGACAAGGGGTACACGATGTCCGTGAACGACACCTCGGCTAAGAGGGCGAAAGAGCCAGGGTCCAACTCCTCTGTTGAGTTCTTCCCCTTAAGGAACCAGGCTCATGGATGAGAAACGGTTCAGTACCCAATGGGCACAGGCACAGCACGTCCAATTACACGAGGCAAGTTCATAGACAGTGGAACACCTCGTTCGAGTCAGACGAGAGCAAAAAATTGTATGGGCGAAGAGTCTCCACTACGCGTGCCTGGAGACAGATATAGAGGCAGTCACAGGCTAAGGATAGCCCACCCGAATTGTCAAGGCATGCCTAAATCGGATGTGCTAGGCCTACAAGGCGCATAACGGTGGCACAACGTAATCACGCTCCCGGCGGAAATCGCACGGATATCCGTGATGGTTACAGTGGATCGAACGCAAAACAAACAAACAAACATGTCCTTACGTAGTTCAGATGCGCTCCATTTCATTTCCCAAGGCTACTTTCTCCATCGATGAGGTCGTTACATGTGAATCCCGTAATGTCATTTACGTGATTTTATGTAAACGTTGTGGCAAACAGTACATCGGGGAAACCGGCCTAAGATTGAGCGATCGCTTTTGTAACCATCTTCATGACATCAAGCACAGAACACCCACTCCTGTGTCCACACACTTCAACGGCAATGGTCATCATGGTGCTTTTGATATTCAGGTCACCGCCATCAGATCTTGCACCACCGATGATAAATCTAGGTATTCTCTAGAAAATCGTCTCATTTTTTAATTGGGTACACTCAAGCCTTTTGGACTCAATTCCGACCACTCTTATGTCTAGTACTGGGTTGGTGTGGTCTTTGTCTTTATTTTTGTTCCGTCATTTACTCATCTTTTTTTCGTTTCCTTTCCACATATACTTACGTTTTTTATGTACTTTCTGACCTTCCGGCATATCATTTCCATATTTCCATTGGATGTTGTGATAATTTTTTCCATTCGTCGTCTTTTGATGTTTTGTTTGTGTCTTGATAAAGACCTTTTGGTTGAAACGTTGAATGTGATTTGTGTATTGTAATTTTTATGATTTCTCGTGTGCACATCATTGCCCATCATTACCTACTAGTTTTAGCTATAGTCTGTCGTGTCCCATTGAAACGATATATAAACCTGTGTTTTACGTAAGTCTAATTATAAATAGTAAGAACATTAATGGAGAGGGCCATAGAAGTACAACAAGACTTTTATCTGTATTTCATAGATTACAGCAAAGCATTTGACAAAGTGAAGCATTCAGAGATTATAAAACTGCTATAACATCTTAACGTTGACGGGAAAAGATCGAAGAATACGAAAGATGTATTGGAAACAAACGCCCGTGATGAGAGTTAACAATTATATAGGTAGATTTCAAAAGATAGAAATGCGTATCAGGTAAGGTTGTGTAATTTCACCGGACCTTTTCTCCCAGTATACAGAATACATTTTGCGAAATATAGCTATAGATATATAATAATATGCCAGGAATAAAAGTGGGAGGATGCAATATAAATAACTTGATAATATGATGACACAGTACTGATCGCAGGAAGCAAACAGGTACTACAAGCCCTGTTAGATAAAGTAGTGAAAGAAAGTGAAAACAAAGGCCTAAGTCTAAACAAGAAGAAAACAGAAAAATGGTTGTCTCGAAGAGACATGCACCACCAAGATACAACATAATAATTAATGACACAAAATTAACACAAGTTGAAAAAGTGAAATTCTTGGCACACTGTTAACATCAGAAGGTAGATGCTCAAGTGAGATAAAGAGCCGAACAGCACAAGCCAAATCAGCATTCCATAAAATGAGAACCATTTTGTACAATGGAAGACTATCAACGCAGACCCGAATTCGAGTGCTGAGATGTTATATCGAACCAATTCTTTTTATGGATGTGAAGCATGGAATGTAAACAAAAAAATTCAAAGCGAATTATAGACTACAGAAATGTGGTTTCTGAGAGGAATGATTAAAATATCTTGGACAGCCAAGAAAACTAATGCAGAGGTTCTCATTGATGCTGGCGTAAAAAGATCAATCATATCAAACATTAGGGGCAGACAGTCAAGGTTGCTAGGGCATGTGCTGAGAAGAACTTAGCTTGAACACTTAGTAACCACTTGAAATATCAAGGAGACAAGAGATAGGGGACGACAAAGAAAAAAGTTGCTAGATGGACTAGTATTGTGACACGGTAGAAGTCCACCAACCGAACTTATTGACAACACAAAAGACAGAGAGTTGAGGAGAATCATGATCGTCTATGCTATTCGGCATGTCACTTGATTATTTGATTGAATCGGCGTTGAAGCACTCTTGACAAATATGTGGCCAGTCTTTTGAGGCACACGACCGAGAGCTATGAATATTTATTATCATGAGCGTACACTCGACATGTCCATGGTCCCCGTCTCAATAAATCTATCAGGCTGTAGCAGCTCACAGTTATAGTACGATGCTGATTTTTCAGTCTCTTCGTAAATCTATTATGTTTCTCTTTATGGGCTGTTTCGATCTTTAAACAAATGTTATGGAGTCTTGAGTAAGAACATATTTAGTACTTTTGAAAATCTTCTGAGCGGACAATATTTCTCAGCGTCATAGACTAAGAGTATGCAGGTTGAACCGATATTTTTTTTATCGCAATGGAAACTTATTCCACATTCAGCAAGGTAGGAGCTCTTATTATAGTGATATAGGTAAGAACTAAAAGTGTTTCACTATTAATGAACGCCCGTGTGTTGTTGGGGCCCGAAAGGGGAGCAAAAAATAGCAACACTGTTTGCCTTCCATGCATGTCGTACGAAGCAACTAAGGAGGTTATGGGATGGAGTTGGCTGTCCCATCCCATATAGGGTCAGTGACCCACAGTCATTCTGAAGTCGGATGCGTCAGGCCGAAATGTGCTGATATCGCAGCAATGCTGTAAACTATGGCACAACTCATTCCGTTCTCCGGACTACATCCTGCTGATCTGCAGGAGTTTGAGAACGAACGCTGAAGAAGAAGAAGAAGACTATTAATGAAAATTCCGTCTGAGGACGGTCAAATAAACTAGTTAGACCTTGTTTATGATGGCCAAATAATTATTCACTAGCACCATTTTATTATCTTCCTGTAGGCGAGACGTACTGAACTTCCTGTTGAATAATCAAAACCAGACCAACCGCTACGATCCAAGAGTACCACCAGACTATGAGGAAGGTAATCATTTGACTTGTATTTGCATATACATCAGAGGTATTACATATAAACCTTGACGTGTATACATTTAGTTTGAGGTGCATGTAATTCCCGCGCTCGCCTCGCGAAAGAGATGCCACAACCGAGTCTGAGACTTTCTGTCATCATTACATGGGATGAGTGACTATTATGTAGTAGATTCATTGGATATTTAATATGAAAGATTCCATGCATATGTGGAGCATGCATAAACACCCACACACCCACACGCATTATTATATATTTACATGGGATGAGTGACTATTATGTAGTAGATTCATTGGATATTTAATATGAAAGATTCCATGCATATGTGGAGCATGCATAAACACCCACACACCCACACGCATTTATATATATATATATATATATATATATATATATATATATATATATATATATATATATATATATATATATATATATATATATATATATATATATATATATCCCGGATTCCATAATGTCTGTAAGATTGAGAGAGTCAGCACCGAAAGTCCCTGCCTAGTGGATAATACTGATAGATGTAATAGACTCCAAAGCTATTTTATTTACTGTTATTTGCTATTATATATTATTACATATAATATTCGCTATATAAGAGACTTTGCAGCGTTTGTTAATGATGATAACGTTGCGGGACACACATGTCACATGTGACACCTTCTCCAGTGTTAAAAGTGCCTTTTTAGGATGTTGCGGGACGAGTCTGTGTGATTGCAAATGGATTCAAACACACCAAGTGTGACACATGCACATAGGTCGAAACACACAAAAATGAGCTATCTGTACAATAAATGTGATTAACGGGATGTCCATACATTCTGAAGAAAAATAAAGACAAACACGAAAAATGATTTTTTCCATATTTTCCGAAACACTTTCAAATAATTGTATTGGTATATCACATAAAAATGTGTTGACATCAACTTTTATCAAACCTCATCCAACTTTTCTATCAATTGTAAAACCTCATACCACCTTACCATCAACTGTCAAACCCAATCCCACCATGCCATCAAATGTAAAACCGCATACCAACTTGCCATCAACTGTCAAACCCAAGCCCACCATGCCCTCAAATGTAAAACCCCATCCCACTTTGCCATCACCTGTCAAACCGCATGCCATCAAATGTCAAACCCCGTCCTTCCTTGCCATTAACTGTCAAACCCCATCCCACCTTGCTATCAACTGTCAAACTTTTCGGACCAAATTCCCCGCTAATGTTTTACATACTTTATGGACAGCACCCCATCGCCGCCCAGCTAAACTGTGCTAATGAGAGTGACAACATCTGAATATGTCCGATAACATTTTGAGAATATGAGTCTTTGTAAATGTATGACACAGTGTGTAATGTGAATTTTTGTAAACTTTTGATTAGTTTGTAATGTGAATGTTTGTGTATATATGGCATAGTTTGTCATTACCAATTTTAATAATTATATATTTTTTTATTATATATTTTTCCCCATAGAATTTAATGTTTTTCATGCCATGCTCATCTTCGCTTGCGAAGGAGGAACATCATCATCATCATCATCATCCTCAAATATATGGCATAATTTGTAATATGAATGTTTGTAAATGTATTACATAGTTTGTAATGTGAATGTTTGTAAATGTATTACATAGTTTGTAATGTGAAGGTTTGTAAATGTATGGCATGGTTTGTAACATAAATGTTTGTAGTTGTACGACATAGTTTGTAATGTGAATGTTTGTAAATGTATGACATATTTTTGTAATGTTAATGTAATTTAACATAGTTTGTAATGTGAATGTTTGTAAATTTATGACATATTTTGTAATGTGAATGTTTGTAAATATATGACATAGTTTGTAATGTGAATGATTGTAAATGTACGATATAGTTTGTAATGTGAATGTTTGTAAATATATGACATAGCGTGTATCATCGTTTCAGAATATCCCACAGATGTGACAATAAGAATACATCTCCTAAGCTTTGACTCTGTGAGCGAAACAACGATGGTAAGTCAATCATCGACTATATTTGTACAAGCTGCGCAGTATGACACTTCGTTTAGAAATGTCAGTGCAATATCCTTTGGTGAATGTTATTGTAATTGCAGATTTATTGTGGTAGTCTTTCCTCCATTGAATATTCATACATTTCCAGAGAAGCGATGCAGATACAGACAGTGCACGCCTCGGTGCTCGATGGAATTTTATGAATACATGAAGCTTGGAATTTCCTTTCCTGCATATTTTACAGAGTACAGGGTGGAATTGCAATGACAGTAAAGTCTGCTTTGCCAATTAGGACGTGTACTGGGTGCATTTTTAATCTTCACCTCAAAATAATAAATTCAAACTTGAAAACTTGAGTGTCATGTTAACCCATCCAGACATGATTCGTAGAATTCAGCCATTAGTCCACGCATTCCACTAATAGATTTGTAAATTTAGGAAATACACAAGTGACAAAATGTGTTTAGTTTTAAGAGGATCCAACACTTTATGCTAGAACAGCTTGAAAAATTACAATGGGAAATAACAGCAGTATGGGGAAGTCGTAAAAAAGACTTTACGATAAAGTTACATAATATATGTTTTCATAATTTATAAGAGATCTGAAATGAGATCGTAGAAGTAACATGCATGAAATCGATAAATTTGATCGTGGATATAGTATGCATGAAATCGATAAATTTGATCGTGGATATAGTATGCATGAAATCGATAAATTTGATCGTGGATATAGTATGCATGAAATCGATAAATTTGATCGTGGATATAGTATGCATGAAATGGATAAATTTGATCGTAGATATAGTATGCATGAAATCGATAAATTTGATCGTGGATATAGTATGCATGAAATTGATAAATTTGATCGTAGATATAGTATGCATTAAAACGATAAATTTGATCGTGGATATAGTATGCATGAAATCGATAAATTTGATCGTGGATATAGTATGCATGAAATGGATAAATTTGATCGTAGATATAGTATGCATGAAATCGATAAATTTGATCGTGGATATAGTATGCATGAAATTGATAAATTTGATCGTAGATATAGTATGCATGAAATCGATAAATTTGATCGTGGATATAGTATGCATGAAATGGATAAATTTGATCGTAGAAGTAACATGCATGAAATCGAGAAATGATTGTTCATTGTTGTTTTCATGAAGTTCCTAACTGAAACACATCTATTTCTGTCTGTGACACGGTAACAACCATGTTGTCATTCACTTTGATAATATAATTAATCATAACTACAGAAATCAGTGTGATAGTTATACATAACTTTGTACAATAAGATAGACAGACTCGTTGAATCTGAGTATTCAAAACGTGTCCTAACTGATGCAATTGTTTGTTCTTTAAAATGCCTTTAGTTTAAATCTTCAGATAATTGTTCAATTGTAACTTTTATTATCTATCTTGCTAGTTTTATTTTGACAGTAGTAAACATGTTTGTATTTTATTTTAATTGATTATTGCTATAGATGAGATTTTATCATATATGTTTCTATTGTTGCCTTATTTCATGTCATTGATTTTATGTTGCACTTGTGTTGATCTGTTTGTGATCTTATGTTGCAGTTGTGTTGAACTGTTTGTGATCTTATGTTGCACTTGTGTTGATCTGTTTGTGATTTTATTTTGCACTTGTGTTGAACTGTTTGATAATTAAGTAACACTTTTGTTACAAATGATTTATGTTATATATTCTGCAAAGATACATAGAAAATAATATGATAGATAATTTGCTAAGGCGTATGAGATGTGACGTATCCGTTGCAGAATATTATTCTCACTGCCATTTGGTAAGCCTCTCGGTTCTGTCCAAGATGTTCAGCCTCCTTC